>JBAKBP010013969.1:0-60844 GCA_037953745.1 Lithodes maja | reverse complement strand
TACCACACTAATACTGACTTCTACAAACACTCATTCTTTCCACGAACCATACGGGATTGGAACAGTCTCCCAGAATATACAATAAATAGCCCTACACTAGACACATTCAAACACAGAATAAACTAACATTTCGCCCACATCACACACACACCATAAACCCTCCACTTAGCTCCCCCCATCCTATATCCTGACCCCCTATCCTCCACCCTATTACCCTTATATGTGTGATATGCGCAAGTCCAGCGCCCTACACATTATCAATCGAGATCGAGAATACTCCGAAGTTCTCATACGTTCAGAAAATTATAGTGCAACACTGTTGCCAGATACTAATCAATTCCATTATCATTATATCATAATGGTTTTACTAATTTGCATAATTTCAAATACCTAGGACATTAATATAATATTTTCCTATCTTGTTTGTAGTGATATTTGTATGATTTAGTGGTATATTGGTGTCTGTCTAGGGTTATAATGCATTGTGAAAGTTACCTCTGAATCTCTGACTTGGTAACAGTTCGGTATGGGCCGGCTTAAGTAACCCTGCTTTCTTTGAGTACTACACGGCAAGAGAAGCTTTCGGTTCTGTCATTACTGTTCAAGGTAAACAGCAACTGCTAAATTCGACATCATGTTCAAATAATATGTAATAGCACTGTCTATGGTTGTATTAGACAAAAATTGTGATAATTATCGCGAATAGACTCGCAGCGTTATTATACATAATTTATTAGGGAAAGTGAAGCTCGATGGAATCCTCATAATATACTCACATAGATTCCGTTGTGGTAGAATAGTTTTGATAAGTTTTGCAACTCGATTTTGTCGATATAATTAGTCCCGCGCGTAAACAAACTCAGTCCCGCAATCTTGAGAGCTCTGCTACGGACGTGTTCAATGTTTACAAAAAGTGTTCGAAATGGAGTACACTCGCTACGGTAAAGTGTTATGTTCTACAAAGATGTTACTGTATGTCTAATATATTATGAACCCACAGTAGCTGGCATGCAACTTGCAAGGGCTAGAGTGTTGTATCCCACGTACTGGGTCTAGGGCACTCTAGGGTTAGGTTAGGTTAGGTTGTTTTGTTAGGTTAATATACTAGGTCTCGGAAACAAGATTCGTAGTTGCGGTAGTATTTACATCAAAACTAGTTAACTATCAAAACTATTCTCCCACAGTGGAATCTATGTGAGTATATTATAAGGATTCCATAGAGCTTCACTTTCCCTAATAAATTATGTATAATAACGCTGCGAGTCTTTTAAAAAAATTACCAAAATCGTGATAGGTTTCTATTTTATGTGGATAAATAGTATTAAGCTGAATAAACTAAATACCGAAAGTTCACTAGAGTGGCTGTTGATACATTTGATAGCTATGAGGGAGGAGGGAGGTAGGAAGGAAAAGCAGGGTAAGTCACACAGGCAATTGCCAAAACTTTAAAGGTCCATATCATTGTTATTAAACAAAGCATTTGGCAAAGGGAGGAATTGTTAAAAACCTTAGCCAATACTCTGTCATTCACCAAAAATAAATTTGAATTATCATTATTATTTTGTAGGGTAGGTATGTATAGGTAGGTTGGCTAAATAATTGCTAGAATTCGTAGGGACTCGAACTGTTTTGAGAGAGTTAAATACATTTTTTTGTTATAGATCTGCGGCTCATGAGGCTTTGCAACACCTACCTGAGCAACAGCGTGTGGCTGTCGAGCGCCTATTCGGTTTATACCCTACTGTATTTGCGGAACACCCAGGCCTCACTACTCATGAGGTGCACGACGTTGACGTCGGAGACCACCCACCCTTCAAATCAGTGCCCTATAGGGTGCCCCCTATTAAACTTCCGGCCCTCCGGGCGGAGTTGGAGTATATGTTGCAACAGGGACTGATCGAGAAGGGGGCGGTAAAGTGGACATCTCCCGTAACGCTGCAACCTAAGCCAGATAGCAAGGTGCGCTTCTGTGTTGATTACCGCAGGCTAAACGGCTTGACTCCCACCAACCCATATCCTCTTCCCTGGGTCGATGACTGTGTAGACAAGATTGGCAGGGCTAAGTTCTTGACCAAGGTGGACCTGGTAAAAGGTTAATGGCAGGTGCCTTTGTTTGAATGGGCGAAAGAGGTGTGTGGTTTTGTGGTGCATGGTGCTACATATCGTTGTAATGTCATGCCGTACAGTCTAAAGAACGCACCAGCGACCTTCCAAAGCTTGATGAACGAGTTGGTGGCTGACATTCCGAACTGTACCGTGTACCTGGACGACGTCATTATCTACGATGATGATTTCAAGAGCCACTGTGAACATGTGGAATCCCTATTTAAGAAATTAAGCAAGGCAAACTTGGTGGTCAACCTGGGAAAGTGTGATTTTGTGCGGGCTACCGTGCAGTATCTGGGGTTCATGGTGGGTTTGGGCCAGGTGTGACCCCCACAGAACAAGATATTGGCTATTAACCACTTTCCCAGGCCGTCCACAAAGAAGCAGATCATGAGGTTTTTGGGCATGATTGGTTACTACCGCCGCTTTATAAAGGGCTATTCTACTGTGCTGGCTCCTCTGACGGACCTATTGGCCAAAGATAGAAAGTTGAAGTGGGCGCCTGAGTGTGAGAGGGCTTTTTTGCTAGTAAAACACCTGTTGTGTACTCACCCAATCCTCAGGGGCCCGGACTTTAGCCGACCATTCCAGCTGGCAACTGATGCCAGTGGTGTGGGGGCTAGTGCCGTTCTGATGCAATCAGACGAAGATGGGCTGGAGCACCCAGTCAGTTTCTTCTCAAAAAAGTTCAACTCGGCGCAGAAGAACTATTCAGTAGTTGAGAAGGAACTGCTGGCGATTGTGCTAGCGCTCAGGCACTTTGAGGTGTATGTTCCAGCCTATGGACCAGTTGTGGTGATCTACACCGACCATCACCCCCTCAAGTTCCTGAATCAATTCCATAACCGGAATATGAGGCTGACCAGGTGGTCATTAATGTTGCAGGAATACAACCTAGACATACGCCATATTGCCGGTTCTGAGAATGTGATTGCAGATTGCTTATCACCCTGGAAGACCCGGGGTAGATCATCACAAGGGTAGCCTCCTATTTTGGTTTGATTAGTATGTTTACGTCTGGTGCTTGTTGGCTCGCGTGTGTAGCCCAGTGTATTGGGTCGTAACGTAGGAGTTGCTGTGTTGGTATAGAAGAAAAAGCTAGGCTTGCCCCTGTAGTGCAGCCGCCATAAACATATTAAAAATATAAAAATCCTATAAAAACTCTTTCTTTGATAGTTAACTTTTTTTAAAGTATGTTATAGCAGAAATTCTGAGTTGTACTCCTCTCAGAAGGCTGGGCTAGTGAAGCTCGCTCTTATGAGCATAACTATGTAATTTAATCTATTGTGTTGGGAAGGGTTGTTAATTTTTATAATGTGTTATTTTGATGAGAACTGTGCTTTACATTTCATTGTTGCTGGGTGGCTAGGAGTGGCGAATTTTGTATGGGTTCTGCCTGTCAGATTTAGAGCTCATAGTTGGAGCCTCTTAAAAATCTTGGGTGGGGTGTGACGCTCACCGCTTCCCCCAGAACCGCATGGCTTACTCGCTAGGACTCGCCAGGGCAGAGAATATAGCTACAGTCTACCTATCATTGTGTACTTTCCTTCTCAAGAAAGCTTGTGTTGCAGACAGTTCAGAACTGTTCTTTATTTTCGTCTGTCACAATCCTTTCTATTTTATTTAGTCAATTGAAAGTATTGTGTTAAGTAGTTGAATGATGGGAAGGCGAGCGGGAGAGGGAGAGAGAGAGAGACAAGGTGGTGTGACTTGGTAGTGAGTGCGGCGCGTGGCTCGCCCCCTTACATAGGCCTCGCGGGATTCGTTGCCTCCTGCCTAACACTGCCTACTATGCGGCTGCTTACTGGGCGACTGTCGCGCGCCCTCGTGCCATTCTTGCGAACTGGGACTCCAGCCAGGAAGTCCATGGGAATATCCTTGTCAGATCCTTCCCAGACAGCATACTCTAAGGATCTCCCTTGAACTGTCCCACACTCTTGTCTTAGAATCTTTCTCTCCTACTGCCTCTATCATTTCCACTACTTCCTCACCTTTTATTTATATCAATTCCCCTCTGGTTCTCTGCATCCACACCTTGAATTGGTGGCCAGACTGTATTATATGCTGGATCTCACATTTCTAATGTACTAGATTAAGGTTGAAGATAGTCATTGTCTTTTTGGGAGATTGTATTGCTCAGACTGTCTCCATCAATCACTAATGTTTCTATAGGGTTAAATAATGCTAGACTAGGGATCAGGTACCTTGCTGTTGGTGTTTTCACTGTGTGTAGGCTATTTTTGAGCTACACGACACTACGGATTCTGTGGGTTACCTGGGTGGATCTTTTGTCTGTGTACCTTGGAGTTTAGACTGTATAGTGCATGAGGGCTGCTTGCCTAATCCACCCAACACTGTTCTAACTCTATTTGCTTTTACTTTTGAGGGTCGCCAGGAGGATACTCGATACTTGTGATCGAGAATCCTCAAGAGAACACCCCTTCATATTAACGTAATCAGGCCGCACAGACCCAAGGTCCACACTAGGCTAGGAGCTGCCTTGCTCCACCAGAATTCTGTACCTTTGCGCATCCCAGCTAGACTTTATTAACCCGGGTAGACATTAGCTGGATTAGATCATATACTGTTTTATGCATACCCATTATTTTTACACAAGCATTTTGAGGTCTAGGTTGCTGTAGAGAGACACAACCAGCATAGACCGGTTTTGTTAATAGGAGTACTACTTTTTCGTGGCGAGCATTATTACAGTTGCACCGCTTATAATATTCTTGTGTCCAATAACATTATATGTCCAGCCTTTTTGTGTATTTAGCCTACACGTGCATTGTCCTGCCTCCTGCTATTTTGTGGTTCCATTTCCGATACGTTCTTCTTAGTAGCATCCGACATTATTCAGAAGATTCCTTGTTCGGTGCTTGAGGACTTTACAACACTTTCTTTCATAAAAGAGTGACAGATATTATTGATTAAAGTAACGTTAAGTAAACCTTCTTCTTGTTTGCATTAGATCACTCTTGTGATTTAATTAAGTTAACTATCTTTTCCTTGTGTACCATAACTAAGCAACCATATGTTATAGGTAATAGGCTGTTTCAGAGAACATCAGCCTATAGTAGAAGCACATAGATACTGAGAGTTAAGGTACCCCACTATCGCAGATATAACTCTGGAGGGTATATGTGTTCTTTGTTCGACGGGATTATATGTCAGGGGTTGGATCTAGCGTTTCCGTTGTTGCATTTATGCCAGTCTAGTCCAATGTATAAGAGCCACTGATTTATACGAGACCCGATCGTAACACTAAAAGCGCATGGAATACAAGACGGTGTGTTGAAATGGATAGAAAATTGGCTCAGCAACAGAAAGCAAAGAGTAGTCATAGACGGTAAGGCATCTAAATGGACCAATGTAAGTAGCGGGGTACCCCAGGGATCAGTACTAGGACCAATTATCTTTCTAATTTACATCAACGACATAGATGAGGGTCTCACCTGTACAATCTCAAAGTTTGCTGACGATACAAAAATTGCAAATAGCGTACTCTCAAAAGAACAAGTTGACGATATGCAACACAATCTAGATAAATTGTCACATTGGGCCCAAATTTGGCAAATGAGTTTCAATGCGGATAAATGTAAAGTACTACATATCGGATACCTAGATGAGAAAGCAAACTATTCAATGAATGGCACTCAGCTTAAGAATGTAAACAGAGAAACCGATCTGGGAGTAACAATATCGAGTAACCTAAAACCGAGTCAACAATGTTCAGAAGTTGTTAAGAAGGCAAACAAAATAATTGGCTTTATAGGCAGGTCATTTGAGCATAAATCCAAAGACGTTATCCTAACCCTTTACAATTCCTTAGTCCGCCCTCTTCTGGAATACTGCGTTCAATGCTGGTGCCCTTATTACCAAAAAGACATAAACAAGCTAGAACGAGTTCAACGTAGAGTTACCAAAATGATACCTAGCCTAAAGAACAAACCATACGAAGAGCGTCTTAGAGAATTAAATCTATTTCCTTTAACCCAGCGCAGATTAAAAGGTGACTTAATTCAAGTGTTCAAAATCATCAAAGGCATCGACAATATGAACTGTAGTAAGTACTTCACTATCGACCAATCTAATTACACACGGGGAAACGGTTGCAAAATTATTGGTAAATCTTTTAAGGGGAGATCTCCACTTGAGGGATTTTTTTCTTGACCCCTTTCTCCCTCATGTTTAGCCCCATTGCTTTTGATAGTATAAAACGTTTGCCTCATTAGTTTAGCGATTTCAAGAACTTTCATCCCATATTAAGACCTTTCGTGCAATTGAGGTGTCGATTTTATCCTGGCGAGCGATAGCAAGCCTGTAATTTAAGAGGAATCAGCCTTCGGCCGGGAAATTTTTCTACCGAAAAATGTACAAATTTATCTTGAAAGAGACTCAAGGGGGTGTAATTATAAGCTTGATGGAGGTCTAGGGAACAAACTAAATACCTCCCCTTAACTCACACGAATCTAAGAATTTCTTCTTCAATCGAGTTGTCAACTTGTGGAATGGGCTTCCCCGAGACGTTATAGACTGCAGCACCGTTGATTCATTTAAACTCCGCCTAAACAAATATCTCGCATCAAACCCGCGACTGACTGCGTTTGTAAATGAATAACTTTATTTTATCCTCCCCTCAGTTACTAACCCATATGTCCCCTACTAACTTCCTAGTCCTGCCACGGACATTAGTTCCAGGGCAGTAGTTCCCTTTCCAATGTTCCCTTACCCACTCTAAACCACTGTTTGAACACTTGATCCTCAGTGTTTTGGAGGACAAGCAGCCTAGAAGGGTCACTAGACCTGTTGTTGCTTGATTTCCATTGTACTCCTTTGTACACCCCTCCCTTTCCACCTTGGAACCGGGTGGGGAGTTTTGGCGCCATAAATATACTAATAATCACAGGAATAAGATAAAAATAGGTGATAATTGAGGGGGGGGGGAAGGAAAGGGGGGAAGGGGGGAATTTGGACACATGTGGAGGAGTGATACGATTTATGGAGAGGAATTATCTCACATATTTACACATTCCTTTGTTTTGAGTAACAGTGGGATGTTTGGAAAGGCTTTTTTTAGGCCATGGCTCATATGAGGACGCTCGCCCTCCTAGGGTTCAGACTCAAATGAGGACACTCGTCGTTTATGGGTTAAGAGGTTTTACTGGGCGAAGGCGCCGGGACTTAAGAGGTTAGGCATAAGAAATGCCTTTAAAAATACCCCACTGGTACTCAAAACAAAGCAATATGTGATTAAGTGAGATAATTCCCCTCCAAACCTTCTATCACTCCTCCACATGTGTCCCCCCCCTTCCCCCCCCCTCAATTATCACCTATTTTTCCTCTTATTCCCCTTTTTATCTAGTAATTTTTGGCGCGAATTTCCCGCCCGCTGTCTCAGGGTCACTGGGGAGGCAGTTAGAGATCCTAGCAACAGAGAGACTTCACTTGCAAAACATCATTATCGATCGGGAAGTGAGAGAGAGAGGGTATACGTCGCGCCGGCTCTCCCATCCTGATACGATCGGGTGGGAATAATATGTCTTTTTCACCCCCAAATCCTATTCTCACTGTTATTCTGCTGTTACATGTTCTCACTGTTATTCTGCTGTTACATGTTCTCACTGTTATTCTGCTGTTACATGTTCTCACTGTTATTCTGCTGTTACATGTTCTCACTGTTATTCTGCTGTTACATGTTCTCACTGTTATTCTGCTGTTACATGTTCTCACTGTTATTCTGCTGTTACATGTTCTCACTGTTATTCTGCTGTTACATGTTCTCACTGTTATTCTGCTGTTACATGTTCTCACTGTTATTCTGCTGTTACATGGTAATATCTTCGTATTAAACGTAAAATAGGCACATATGAATAAGTAATAACAATATCTATGATAAAATTAAGATTTTCGTCGGGAATGAACCAAAATACCTTTGCTCGGCGGGAGGGTTTGAACTACCATAGCTTCGCTGTTTAAAAGATAAAAATAATACCGATTAGAGATACATTTGTGAAAAAAAAAAATGGAATTCTCCAATATGTCAACGACAAATAATATAATTATATCTATCTATCTATCTACAGTATATGCTCAGGCCCAATCCCCACTTTTCCTATTTTTTTTAAATTTTATTTTCTATTTTATTCTATCTATCTATCTATCTATCTATTGCCTGACGCCGTGATCCCCGAAGGGGTGGCCACGAACGAACCGCCCCCATGCACCTCTGTCCCCAGTCAGTCGACGCCCCTCCCCCCAACCAGCACCGCCTTCATTCATGTAGTTCCTCACTCCATCCTTCCACCTCATATTCGGTCTACCTCTCCCCCTCTGTCCCTCCACCTCGCTCTCGTACACCCTCTTAGTCATTCTCTCGCTTTCCATACGTTCCATATGGCCGAACCATCTCAAGTTGTTCCTTTTCACACTTTCCAGCACATCTACCTCCACACCACACCTCCTTCTTACTTCCTCATTAGTCTGTCTATCCCTCCATGTAATTCCGCACGCACTCCTTAAGTAATTCATTTCCACTGCTCTCACTCTTGGTCTGAGTCTTTCAACCAACGTCCATGCTTCGCTTCCGTAAGTCAGTGTCGGGATTACCACACTGTCATGCAAGGACTTCTTCACTTCCATACTGACCACCCTATTTCTTGTTACTGCTTTTAGCGTTCCTACAACCCTCTTCCCCTGTTGTACCCTCTCTCGCACCTCTTCATCCATAGTCCCATCTTTACTCAACACACTGCCCAGATACTTAAAAGAGTTGACGATCTCCATAGCCTGACCGTTCAGCTTCACCTCACACTCTGTGACTTCACCCCTTTCGAAGACCATAACCTTGCTCTTCCCCGTATTTACCTTCAAATTCCGTTTTTCGCACACTGTTCCAAACTCATTTACCAGACCCTGCAACTCCCATTCATTATCACTCATCAGAACTGTATCATCTGCAAACAGCAGTATAGGTAGCTTCCACTCAATTCCCTCCCTTTTCAGCGATACACCAACATCCACTGCTCTTGATAGTATTTCTTTCATAACTCCATCCATATATACAGTAAACAACCACGGGGACATCACACACCCCTGTTTCAAACCAACATTCAGGTCAAAGAACTCGCTCTGCTCACTCTCCACACGTACTGCCGCCTTTGCACCCTCATACATGCTCTTCACTGCTTTCAGCAACTTGCCCTCTACTCCGTATATTCTAAGTACTTTCCACAAACCTTCTCTATCCACTCTGTCATAGGCCTTCTCCAAGTCCATAAAGGCAACATACACCTTTTGTTTCTTCTCCAGATACTTCTCCACAACACAATTCAGGGTAAAAATCTGATCTACACATCCTCTTCCCTTCCTAAAGCCTCCCTGCTCGTCGCCTATCCATTTCTCCGTTCTCACTCTCACTCTCTCAATCACTACCCTACTGTATACCTTCCCTACTACGCTTAGAAGACATATTCCTCGGTGGTTACCACACACTCCTCTTTCCCCTTTGCCCTTATATAGGGGGACTATTATGCCAGTCTTCCAGTCATCGGGTGCACTCCCCTTCTCCCATGCTAGTTTGCACATTTTCCATACCCATTCTATCACTATCTCACCACCATACCTCAACATTTCCCCACACACTCCATCTGTTCCTGGTGCTTTCCCCAACTTCACTCTTTTCATGGCTTCCCACACTTCTGACCTCCTGATCCCCACCTCCTCCTCCACTACTTCTCTTCTTCTCCCTCCCATACCATATCCAGCTATGTTTGCTGGCTCTTCATTCCTTTCATTTAGCAACTCACTGAAGTACTCCCTCCATCTTTCGACTCTCTCTTGCTTCTCGGCTAGCATTCTCCCATTCTTATCTTTCACACCCTTACTGTTTCCCTTGCTACCTTCCCTAACTTTCTTGACTTCTTTCCAGAACAGTTTCTTACTCTCCCTCCATTTTACACTCAGATTCCTTCCAAATTCCTCATCTACTCTTCTCTTACTTTCCTTCACTACTCTCTTCACCACCCTCTTACTCTCCACGTACCTCGCTCGTTTCTGTCTCTCGGAATCTTCATTCCCTCTACTACCCAACCACTCTCTATATGCTTTCTTCTTTTCTTCCACAGCTATTCTTACCTCTTCTGTCCACCATGCTGTACCTTTCACTCCCCTCCCTCTTCTCCTCACTCCACACACCTCCTCACATGCTGCACAGATCTCATCCTTAACACCTTACGAGCGGCCTATGCGGTTTATAATATGTAGCCACCAGCGGGGTGTTTTTAGCCAAAATAGGGCTGTTTACGTGATCATTTTCATGCCTAAATAAGACCCAGAACGTAAAACAAGTAAATATCCCTGAAAGGGCATAAACAGAGCTTTCGAATGACACCATAACGATCCTTTTATGATGGCTAGTTTTCTTGCAAAAACCGTGCAACGCGAGTGCAAAAAGCATGTAATTAGGCACTTTCCCCATACAATTCCGTATATAGCGAGTGAGAGAGGGAGGGAGGAGGTGGGATTCGTGTCAGTACGTCCACCGCGGTGGTCTGGAGCAGTCATACGCTCGCTACTCTCCTGCCACCACTTGTCTCTCTCTCTCAGCAACATTACGTCTGAAATTGCCACACGACCTATGTCGAGCGCCGCCACATAGTCCACATTTATTATACTCGACTTATGTGGTGCGCCGACATTTAGGGGTTAAACACCTTGCTCATCTCCTCCACTTCCTCCATAACTTCCAGGTCGAACCCACCTAGTCGTCTTTCCACTGCTCTCCTGTACTCCTCCCTGACTTCCTCCTCCTGCAACCTCTCCACCCTCCTCACCATTCCACCCTCCTCTCGCCTCCCTCCCGCTCTCCTCACCCACTTCTTTTGTATCCTAACCTTAGCTACCACTACATAATGATCAGACAGACCCCCTCCAATACCCCTATACACCCTAGCATCCATCTATTTTATTCTATTTTATTATTTGTTTGTTTACATTTTCTTGGGGGTGGCCGACTTAAGACAGAGCAAGAACAGGGAAAACACAAAACACAAGACAAAACAACGAACAAACACAGACAAAACACAACATTCACACACATCTAGGTCACCCAGGAGAATACCCAGAGACCAGGGTCACCAAGGTCGCTCCAGTACTCCCCCGGCCCCCGACCACCCGGAGAGGCTCCGATCTCGGCAGGCAGACATGCAGCGGAGCCAAAGCCACAAGCACCGCCCGCCACACTTCCAGGCGCACCCTTCATATTAATCGTCCCCCGGGTCAGACGCCTGATGGACTATTATCTAGTCCAACTTGCGCCCGACCCCTTCCCCCAAATGACCACGTGTTCACTCAACTATACACAAGCATTTTCCATTCATTCCTGTTTATTACCACTTCCTTTGCCTGATCTATAGTCATTCCTCTATCATCCAAAGCTTGTCTTACACATTCTCTCCATCTCAATGGGGGTCTTCCTGCTCTTCTATCTCCCCTTGTATCTGACTCACATATTTTCTTTGTAAGCCATTCATCTCCCATTCGTTCAACATGACCATACCAGCTCAGCACCCTTCTGTCCACTCTGGCTGACAAATGTTCCTGCTGCCCCACTCTCCTATGTATCTCTTCATTCCTCAATCCGTCTCTACGAGCAACTCCTCAAGCAGCTCATCTCCATCACATCCAGCTTTCTGCTCTCCTTTTTCTTCAGAGCCCATGTCTCAGCCCCATACATCACTGTTGGCACAACAATTCCTTGATATATTGCACTTTTTACTTTCATTCCGAGATTTCTCGTCTTCCACATACTTCCCATTGCTCCGAAAAATGTCCTTCCTTCACACACTCTCTGTTTTACTCCATTTCCATACCTCCACTCCTGCTTATCGTTCATCCTAGATGTTTAAAACACTCTACTTGTTCCAAATATTTCCCCTTCCAGCCTCACATCTAGATTCACCCTACGATCACCCCTATTACACACCATTACTTTACTTTTATTGACCTTCACCTTCAGTTTCCTCCTCCCACAAACTACTCCAAACTCTTTGACTACCCGCTGCAATTTCTCCGCAGAATCCGCCACCAACGCTGTGTCATCAGCGAACAGCAACTGATTCAACTCCCAATCTCTACCATTCTTTCCTACTAAACCCAATCCTCTTTCCATAGTTCTCCTTTTCACCTCCCTCACCACACCATCCATAAACATATTAAACAGCCATGGTGACAATACACAACCATGTCGCAAACCTACCTTTACCTCAAACCATTCACTCAACTCACCATTTCCTACTCTAACACATGCTCTGCTCCCTTCATAAAAACTCTTAACGGTTTCCAACAAATTTCCTCCAATTTAATAAATCCTTAACACCTTCCACATTGCTTCACGATCCACACGATCATACGCTTTTTCCAAATCCATAACAGCCCAAAATATCTCCTTATGCTTCTATAAATACTTCTCGCATAACTGTCTTACTGCAAACATCTGATCCATGCACCCTCTTCCCCTCCTGAAACCGCACTGTTCTTCTCCTATTGCAACTTCCGTACATTTTATTATCCTCTCTATCAACACCCTGCCATACAGCTCTCCAACCACTGATAATAAACTAATACCTCTATAACTTGAACACTCCTGCCGTTCTCCCTTCCCCTTGTATAACGGCACAATGCATGCACTCTTCCAGTCTATTGGTACCCTTGACATCACAAAGCACACATTGAAAAGTCTCACCAACCAATCTATTATTACATCACCACCCTTCGTTATACATTCCACAGCCATACCATCCAAACCTTCTGCTTTTCCTGCCTTCATTCGTTTCACTGCTTCTTTCACCTCATTTTCCTCAATCCTTTCATTCATTCCCTGCCACCTGGGTGGCCTGGGTAACCTATCTCCATCAACCACTGCTTCAATCACTGCTTCTCTTTCATCTCTTGCATTTAGCAAAGATTCAAAATACTCGGTATATCATTTCCTCACTTCAACTGGTTCCACTAGTAATTCTCCATTTACATCTTTCACTGACTCTTCCCTCTATTGTCCTCCTTTTCTTACTCTATTTACCTCCTTCCAGAACATCTTCTTTCGTTCTTCAAAATGGTCACTCAACCTTTGATCCCACCTTTCGTTTGCATCTGTTTTCGCTTCTCTAATTTTCCGTTTTGCCTCTCTCCTTTTCTCCTTGTACCTCTCCCATACCTCAACACTACCATCCTACAAAACCCTCTCAAAACACTGTCTGTTCTCCTCAACTGCATTATATATTATATATAAATATATAATTATATACCTGCAAATTTTCTCTTAAATGTTTCAGAAGATTAAATGAGGAAGTCACAAAGATACCAACAAACTCCCTATTTTCTGTCACACTACCACTGCGCACACACACACACACACACACACACACACATTAATATACAGTATACTCCACCTTACAAACTGAAATGTATTTCTCGGTGGACAACAGAGATATGAGACGATTCAGAACTGAGCTGTGTGACCGTCTGTGATGTCATGCTCATACACTTCTGTATATTCGACCTTAGTATCATGTTTCTCCTTTTATACTGTCAATAATCCTGCTTTCCAGTGTGTGACACACATACTCCCCCCCCCCCACTCCCCTTCTCTCTTGCTCTCTCTATCGCTATATCTTAAACGCTATTCTATAAAGGTATTTCATATTTGAAAATATGCATTTCTCTCTTATATAAAAAAAAAAACTGTTTTAACTTGACTAACCCAATTTATATGTTTGGCATGAATATATATACAGTATATATATAATATATATATATATATATATATATATATATATATATATATATATATATATATATACTGTATATATATATATATATATATATATATATATATATGTATATATACTGTATATACTGTATATACTGTATATATATATATTTATTTTTAATTAGTTTTCCACTTTGACTTTCGTATTTCTCTGAGTAATTAGTCTGGTAATAACAATTAGTGTTTCACGCTAATATACGGTACATATGTAGCCATTCGTATTGGATATACAGTATTGTAAGTATTCACTCACGAGAGTTAAGGTGAATATAGTATTCAAAATGATATGCAAAGTTACATACTCTCCTAGATATAAACATTTAAGTAAAATATATATGAATTGTGCTACCTAATGGTAACCTAATTAAACACCCACACACAACCACAAAGACAAACACACTAGGTATAGCGTTAAGACAGGAGAGTAGAGGTAGTGTGAATGAAACAGGTAGCTATGTTTGGAATTAAAAGCATAAGAACATGGTTAATATCTGGATCACACGCAGGAAACCAACTATGATATCAAATCAAGCCAGTTCATAGTGAAATACATTTGAATTGAAAAGGTGAATGGTATTAATTGGAACCAGGATCCTCAACGAAGATACTAGAAGAGGTGAATCAGTACTAAACAACACAGAGATGCGCTCTCTCTCTCTCTCTCTCTCTCTCTCTCTCTCTCTCTCTCTCTCTCTCTCTCTCTCTCTCACACACACATATACACATTCATTCTCACTGTCTCTTCTGGGAGCAATATTGAGGCTGTCGCTTGGTCCGGAAATAATGGTGCCATGTCATCCACACCTGACTCAACCCGGGTGTGGACCAGGGGTGAGTGAGGAATTTGTAAGAAACTAATATATACAGTATACTTATTGGCTTTACCGACCACCAGATTACAGAACTCGCATTATTTTCTTTCGGTATTGAAATCTGTTTGAAAAGGCATGATGCGAGAAGTACTCACAAATAACATGCATAGGGATTATATCGTGAATATCTACGACTTGAAGGACACGGTGGTGTATTTATGTAAATTAATGCTCCAAACATATTGTCGCAATGTTTGTAGGGTGACGTCTCACTACGAGATTACAATACACAATCCTAAACGAATATTAATGCTTTGTCTTCAATAAAGAGGCTTACGACCATAATTCGAAATATAGCACAACAGCATACGGCATAGGACCTGTTACCATTTATGTCAAGCTGACCTTGATATATTTAACTCTTAAATCAATCAATCTCCACCAATGTCACAGAATACACAATTGCGGTTCACAACTTTATTTTCATCTATAGCTAGGGTACAAACACATATGACTGGAGTCTGAGTCTTACTTATACAGAAATAAGCTCAGAGACAAATATGGAATAAAGATCACTATTCCTGAGGTATAGAGGAACAAGAATAAAAGTTACTCTCAATAAATAATAACTTAAATAAATGTAAGATGATGAATATACATACAAGTATAAATAAACACAGAGAGGTTAGTCTCAAAACAATAGCTGATATCCTGAGGTAGAGTAACGCGAGGTAAAGCGTGAACGAGGTAGGTAAATAGTACTGAGGTCACACTTATTCAGTGAGGGCAAGATATATAATTTAAAATATCAGCTGAATTACAAATAACTTGAAAGGTAGTTCAACCTTTAGAAGATATAAACCTCTATTAGCCTGTACAGTTACAAATATATATATTAGTTCGGGGAACTGAGAATAATTAATATTTGCCTGTGTGAGAGGCTGAGGTAACGTCGGATAAATAGTAACGCGACGTGATTATAAACATAATCAAATAATGAATTCAAATAACGCTTAAGCTGAGTTTGAAGTCGGGAAGCATGAATATAAATATGTCTGACTAAGAGACAAAATAAATGAACACTCTCTGTGAACACTTATACACAACTAAATACCCAGCTAATGATACTTAAACATAGAATAAAATCTGCTATGCGTTCCCTGGTGTTTACTTGTAGTGTGCTGGTATTATTTCCGAATGAATAAGTCTATAAACATTAAATGTAATATAGGAATATATATTACAAAGCATGTAAATACATCAATCCCAAGACAGAGTTTGTATGTTCTCTCGATACGAGCAACGGTTGCTAGAAGGCGAGAATAATTTATAAATCTCGGCGGTTTACGTTAGAATGGAACACATAACATATCCTATTTCAACTTCGCAATAATCAACAAACTCATAAGATCGAACAAGAAGCACTTAATTTGGGTTGGAGTATAGGAGGAAACAGCCGTGAGAGATCTGGTCACACGTGGAGACTAAGTGAGGTGTCCGTCTGCCTGTTTGCACCAAGGGAAGAGAGGATACCTCCACACGGTATAACTAAGATAATTTCTTCCTAGGTAAGCTAACACAACTCTCTTGGTCCTCCAACACACCTTGGTCCTCCTCGCACCTTGTAGATACGTTTTAAGGGGTATTAGGCTAAACCCCTACGAAATTATTCTCCGAGTTGACTGGGTCACGTATAATTCAGGTACAGACGGACAGTGAATCAACTTTGCCTAACTTTATCATGTTTTTGGTCAAATAGTAATACACATTTCAGATAGTGACAAGGCTGATGATTTTCGGAACAGTAGAGGCATGAGAATTACAGTTTTTAAATTATTGCTTGGGTATACAAAGTCTTAAAAATATAATACATACATGGTTTTATAGGGAATGGTATCCTTTATTTACTGTATATATTTTAGAACTAGGCCTTAGGAGGCTTGTATAGGTACATGATAAATTATTTACAGTTTTCCTGTTTTTTTTTTTTTTTTTTTTTTTTTTTTTTTTTTTTTTTTAAGAGACAATGAACGGAGGAAGGAAAAACACAGATAAAACAAAAAGGTCCATGTGCCTAAAGGCATCCTCCATTCATAAAATGTTTGTAACAACTGGATTTAAACATTTGTAGATTGTAAGTTTGTGGAAAGCAATTCGAGGGAAGTGAATTCCAAAGAGTAGTAGCTCTGGGGATAAATTAATTCTGATAAGCAGAAGTTCTGCATTGTGGAGGAGAAAGTGTAAATTCATGGGCGCTCTCAGCTGCCCTAGTTCTACGGGGAAAGATGTGGAGAGGCGGCACAATTGAAGCAAGTTCCTCGGAACAATTGCTGTGAAAATATCTGTAGAATAATGCAAGGGATGCAACGTTTCTTCGTATGGATAATGTAGGAAGGTCCTGTGTGATTGCAGGGTTATTGATTAATCTAATAGCTTTATTTTGAATTTTGTCCAACTGCCTCAATGCAACCACTCCACTTCCACCCCACAGAGGTGAACAGTAATCCATCTGAGAACGCACATGACTTTTATATATCACGGCCAACTGCTCGTCAGTGAAGAATTCTCGAACTCTGTACAGGAGTCCCAGTTTTTGAGAGGCATTCTTAGCAATGCTTCTAACATAATGTGTCCAGCTCAAGTTAGTAGTTAATGTTACACCAAGAATGTCAATACTAGGGGAAGTGGGAATATTTACAAAATATATGGGAGTCAGTGAGATTCTGTCGGTTAGAAAATTGAATGTATTTGGTTTTCTGTGCATTAAAGGAAACTAGATTCTTTTGTCCCCATCCATTAATTCTAGAAAGGTCCTGGTTCAGAGAAATTGCAGTGTTTATTTTTGAATTTATAAGATCGGGTTGGGTGAAAGAATTGGTAAATGTGAAGGAACTGTGGAGTGGTGAGTCATCTGCGTAGGAATGTATTGGATTATGAGTGCTAGATATGAGATCATTGATATGAATGAGGAACAGAATTGGGGCCAAAACTGATCCCTGGGGAACACCAGCATTTATTGAGTGAAATTGAGAATAAAGGCCATCTACCATTACACGTATTTTTCTGTTATGAAGATAAGAAGAAATTAGTGGAACTAATGATGCAAGGCCGTAGTGTGACATCTTCGACAATAAGGATTGATGCCAGACTCTATCAAATGCCTTTGATATATCCAGTGCTATTGTATGTGTTTCACCATGTTGGTCTGTAGCTTGGTTGATTTGATGCGTAAGAAGGCAAAGCATGTCTGCAGTTGATCGACATCGTCTAAAACCATATTGCCTATCACTGATTAATTTATTATTCTCAAGATGCTTAATTATGTGATTATTTAATATAATTTCAAAGACTTTACCAAGAGTGGAAGTTATAGCTATTGGTCTGTAGTTTGATGGATCTGAAGAGGCACCTTTTTTAGGAACTGGATGGATGTTTGCTTCTTTACAGGGTACTGGGAAGCATGAGGTATGAGTACACAGACGGAAAAATTTTGCCAATACAGGAGCGAGCACCAAGGAGCAATTCTTAAGTACTATTGGAGGAATTTCATCTGGACCAGGAGCCTTATCTACTGAGAGATTCTGCAAAATAGTTTTGATATGTCTGGTGTGGATCTTAAGTGAGGGAATTTCAGGCGAATTAAAATTAAGTACAGGGACATCTTGATTTATTTCATCTAAGGTTGAGTTGGTGGAGAAAATATCCGCAAGAAGGTTAGCTTTACCTCGTGGGTCACTTACAAGATTGCCAGTCGGAGATTTTAATGGTGGAATGGATGAAGCAGTAGTGAAGTTGGATTTAAATGAGTTAAGAGTAGACCAAAATATTTTTTTTATCATTTGGATTATTTAGAAGTTTATTTGCCTGCTTGTGGAGAAAGTTTGATTTAGTTAGGTTTAATACAGTTTTGGCATGATTTCTGATGTTTCTAAAGTAATTAAAGGCTTCATGAGTTTTTTATCTTGTGTATGCATTGTAGGCTATTGCTTTTTGTTCAGTTACTCTAGCACAATTATGGTCAAACCATTTAGGTGAATTAGATCTTTTACTGTACTTTTGATGAGGAATAAAAGTTTCCATTCCAATTTTTACAAAATCTATCTAAACAAAATTGGAGGCTTCTATGTAATGCTCTGGTTGTTAGACAGAATCTTCTGTTTGTAATTGTTGCTTCTCTTTGTATCGGTAAGGGTAGTTATTTCTGTCTGGGTAGCTAGACGGAAATGGAGGCGGCTGGTGGGTTAATTCCATAAAATACGCTTCATCGTAATTCAAATCCGGTTCCTGCTGTGAATTCTGACCCTTTGAGGAGAGCGGCCATTTTTTATATATCCCCCGGGAATCATTAAAGAGGGGGGACGGGCCGTGGTAGGATACGTATCTTAAGGATCCAGGTGACTCTCGTTTTCTCTCTGCTTGTTGTAGATGTGACTGCTGCAGGTGATTCCTAGTTTTTAGGGTAGACTGAGGCTTTTTTCTTCTCCTGTTGGTTATGGAGGCAATCCTACAGGTTGAGGTTGAGGGCTCTTCTGCGGGTGTGGATGGGTTATGGAAGGTGTTTGGCTCCTCTTCTTTTTGCCCGGTCATCTCAAATAGAAATGTACTTTTTTTTGGCATGTAACTGAAATAAATAACATGCGTTATTGTGCATTATTATAATTCATACATAATATATTCTATGATTGCCACAAATAACAGCCACGGCAAAAATGGGCACAGAAAATATCTATCCCAATTTCCCAATGTTACCATATAACTTATCTTAGTCTTTCCCAACTCATTACTTATCCCTATCTAGGCCATAAAGTACATATCGGTGACTGTTCAGTAAGCCCCCAAGCATTTTGTCCATTGGTACCTTCATAATAACGTTCATTATATTTTTATGCAAAACTACGTTCTTTGAAATGGATAGCTGTGATGGTGGTGTAATGGCTTAGATGCTTATGTTCTGCGTGTGGTGTCCCAAATTCGAATCCCGGGAGGACCATGTGCTTTCATTAGTTTATTCAAGAACATTGGGGTTTGTAATGGATGATTAATGTTAAGAACGGGGTGTTACTTATAGCAGTTGCTTGTTAATATTTGAATATTTTGTGGGAATTACACGTTCCAAACACTCCAGGCCACATTTGAAGCTCACTCAATCTGTATAGTTGGCAATATATGCTGCCTTCCCACTCCTCCATGATATAAAACATAATTTAACGATGAAGTTAATTTACATCCCAAAGAACAATTTCCAAAGCCACTAAACATATGTCACTCATATTATTTATACTTGCAAGCATAAAATCACGGAGTAGGTACACATTCAACTGAGTGCAAAGCAAACGTTACAAAAATTGCAATGCTGAAATGTATTTAATATTAATGAGATATCAAGTGTAAACATCGTGAAACTAGAACCTTAACACCATGCCTCATGCTAGAACGACCACACAAATTCAGGACAAATTATAATTTACACTCAAAATTTAGGAATGACAATTGCCAATACAGTAGAAATGCTGTGTTCGCATATTGAATATATAATTGCATACCCAATTCTGTGAATCGGATTTTTTTTTCACAGCTGTTTACTAAATGTTTTATGAAATGTATTCAGCATTTTGTTATGTATGTTTTTTCAACTGAACTTTGAATAGGAAAAACTGTGTTATCGTGGTTGTATCCTACAGCGATCTATGTAATCTGAGTACTTCTTCATAAGATTATCTACAACACTAAATTAATAATTATATCAAAATTCGTTATTATATAATTTGTGTATGGACGAGTTTTCGCTCGCGTGAAATTTCTTTTGGCTCACGTTATATCTGAGCCGCATATATGCCAATTATATTTATGAGGCTAAGGTTAACAAAATTAAAATTTTCAATGTGCATCTTGGGTATTTCAATGTACACAAATATGCTACAAACCATGCGAATCGCGTTCCGTTCCTCAGGGGGTTTATCTGCTTTCCGAATACATTTATCAACTCTGTGGAAGCAGAGCGGTATCGCCCCCCATATAGTGGTACATGCCGGCCGAAATGTCTGTCTGTCTGTCTGTCTGTCTGTCCGAAAACTCCTCCTAGACCGTTCGACGGATTTTCACCAAACTTCACACGAACATTCGGTGCGTGAATTAAATTTTTGTAATTATTAGTGGCCCCTCCATCATTGAATATATGCCTACTAGTATAATAGCCTCCATTCAAGCGCCCGCGGGCAGCCAGTTTGAAACTCCCGCCACGGGGAAACGGAGTACTACACATCATAAGTGTAACGCAACTTCTCTTATGGAATCGTCTTATGATTGGGGTACACACTACGAAAAAACTTCGTAAAAAATAAAAGAGAAAAAATAAACTCAAAACTTGTTTTGCTATAGCTTTCCATTTCGTGGATTTCTTGTGCATGGCTTCTCGCCCTGACTGTGGCAACCGAAACGCCACATTCTTCCTTCCCTTCCCCGCGTGCATCCCAGTCGGACGTGCGCGCCTGTGCTCTGCCACATTCTTCGTTCGCTCGCTTCTAATGAGTCCTTGCTCATTTGTATTTATCTGAGTTGTATTGAACAGATTTAGGCTAGCTAGCACAGGCTACCCCATTGGTATGCCCGCAGGGAAGTGTTACAATAGGGTACTATTGTACAGGCGCCTGCAATTCTCCAGAATCCACGCCTCATGTGTTTTTTGTTTATGTTCTGTGCCTTTAGAGTTGCTTTTCGCTACTAATTATGAGGCTCATATATCCGCAAGAATAGGCTTCTGACCGTCTATATGAGGCAGTTGCTTTTTTATTATTGTAGCAGACGCCCTGGTCTAAGAGTTGTCACACGTGGTGTGGGACTTTCCATGGTTCGAGCCTACTTTTCCCCGCTCATGGGGACCCCCGCCAGATGTCGCAGCAGTGTCTTCAGGAGGTAAGGTAAACTACAAGATGTATGATTACTACAAGCCTCGTGGCCAGCCTCATTAGGGGTCTCCGTAGGGTATAGTTTTTTTTCGGTATGTATTAATAAATATTATTTTTATACTATGATAACCCTAAGTTATTTCCCTCGTTTATATGTCCATATATTTAACATGTAAACAGGGAGTCAGGAGACGTCCTGATGGTGGTGTGGGGGTGTTTTGGGGGGGCCTGACTTTCACAAATAAGTCGGCCCTCCCAAAATTTTGGCTCGTGGCCTTCCAGCGATCTTTCTACGTACTGACGCCTACCCTCGCCTCGTAGGCGAAAGGATTGAGCCAAAATATCCCGGCGTGGTGTGCAGTACCACGAACCTCCCAGCGGAAATGCAAAATTCCTAAGGGAGCAATCTCGGCCCGCCGAGCGAACTCGCCCAAACCAATAGCCTAGCACGGCAAGACTTTCCTCGCCCGGCGCAACAGTCTAGTGGGATTATTTCTATCTAGACCATAGTTAATAGATAGTTACTACGGATTAATTGGGCCAGTGGCACTTTGTCACAGATAAGCAGTTCAATAGGAAATTAAGTTTTCCTAGAACGAGTCCGGCGGAAGGTTAGAGTAGCAGTGCGCTATAGATAACTTTCCGGCGGACTTGAAGGATAGGATGTATTGACACCTCTCAGTTTATCCTTATGAGCATTGATTCCTGGAAATTTTCTATTTCCAGATTTCATCACTCCAGTAGCAGCACAGGCAGCAGGTGAGGAAGCCGATCACGGCGGGGAGGGGGGGGGGGGTTCGCTCCATCATGCCTCTGTTTACTCTGTGCGCTACAACTAACTGCTCTCTTCTCCCGGTTTTTGCTCATAAACATTGCGTACGATGTGTAAAGTGCCTCGACAGATCTAGGGGACTTTGGATATCGAAGAAGTGCGCAGTTTGCTCAGAACTCCGGTCAAACGTGTTTGAGAAGAGAGATCATTCGTGCCTCGTAGCCCTTCAAGAGATTAACCCACTGAGCACCAGCTAAATATAAATAAAAGTACATCGAGGGACCGGCCAATTTGGCCAAATTGTTTTTTTTCTTCTAAAATGGAAGAGAATGGTGAGAAATGAAAACAAAAATTACTCACCTCGGTCATTTGGGGGTCGTATGGGGGGGGGGGGGGGGGAGCCTCATACATCAGCTGAGGCGGGGTGGCCTTCAAACTTCCCGCCCGGCCAGCCACAGTTGAGCGCGGCAGCATGGCAGATGTACGATGCAGCCAGTTTTCGAGTGACGGTTATTGACACCACCAGAGCATCATGTGTGTCTTCATAGTTCATATACTACTAACATGTATCACATAATGTCATTGTAAGTGAAGTTACAGTGTGAAAAGTGCTTAGATATAAGTCTTGTAAGTGCACACGAGTGGCAGGCCCAGTGCGCGTCGCCGTTGCCATGGATACTGGCGGCCATCATGGTCTCGGACAATAACAGAACGCACGAACTAACACACACCCAGCTGACTGACACGTGTCACCAACACTTTCCCTTTTCTTGCGTTTCTCTCTTACTCCCCTGCTTTATTCAGTTTTCATGTCACTTCCTCTCTTTATTCAGTTTATTACTTTATCATATGTTTTATAGTTATAGAATATGAGTTTCACACATTGTTTTACGCACGTTTGACTTAGAAATACTATATATTTACACTTATTGGTGTCCGTCACTGTTTTACGTATATTTGAGTGTCAATCTCACTTACATAATTATTGTGTTCGGCACTTTGTATATAATTATATTTACACTAGGTTTATATACACACACACTTCATAGCGTCTTTTATCGCAGTCTTTGAGTACACCCGTTTAGAAATACTCAAGGGTGTGATACTCCCTGAAGCAGTCCGGGAGACACAGTCCATCATCACATTCCCTGCACATCCACCTGCTATCTGATCTCTCAGGCTCCCTCTGTGTCGTGTTGCGGCAAACATGAGACCTTCTTCGGGGTTTTTCCTTGTGTTCTGTGGGCGGCACATATACAGGGAAGTTGCGTTGTGTCAGCCTGGCAATCCCTTCTGCTGCTGGCCGTCGATGGGCGGGGTGTTGCCAGTTGTGGGGGGCAGTCATGTATTCCCTCAACATCTCCCTGGACAACTCGATGCAGAAGTTCTCCATCGTTTCCTCCTTGCCAGTGATTGTTGAGTAGAGGATATGGCTGTTATAGAGGGTGAGATCGAGGAGGTGGAAGAATAACTTCTTATACCACCTCATCGTCTTCCTCGCACACTCACATGACGAGATGACAGCATCTGATTAATTTGTCCACCAGCCGCATGTTGATGTTATAATCACAGATGGCCAAAGGTTTCTTGATAGTTTCGCCTGTTGCTCTGTCACGACGTCTGCTGTCTTGGAAGATGGGACGGTGGACTGTTGTGAGGAGGTTCACATCCCGGTTATCCATCTAGGACAACATGAGGACATTGTTAGCCTGCTTGTGGATGATGGAGCCCTTTTCCCGCCTGGGTGGTAGTTCGGGCATGAAGATCCGATTCCTCCTGACGGTGCCACAGACTCCTGTAGTGCGGCTATGCAGGAACTTGACAAGGGAGGGGCTGGTGTACCAGTTGTCCAGGTACAGTATGTGGCCCCTGTCCAAGTAGCCCTGGAGCATGGTGATGACGACGGCCCCAGAAATTCCATATGTCCTCGTTTCCACCAATTCTGTTTTCTTGCCCATATACAGAATTAGGTCCTGGATGTAACCGGTTTGACAGTCACACATCACGAAGGTCTTCAGGTCATATCGATATCGTTTGCTGGGCATGTACTGCCGGATGCCAATATTCCCCCTCCACAGCAGCAAACTCTCATCAAAAATGAGCTTCTGATGGGGTTTGAAGGCGGCAGCAAGCTTCAACTTCAGGTACTCGAAGATGGGTCTGATCCTCTCCATGGGGTCCTTCATAGCTCTGGGTTGATTCTGATTTCTGGTGTGGGCTGCCAGACTGTCAATAAAATGTAGGTTCCCCATTATTGCTGTGAACCTATTTCTGCTCATTATTTGGCCAAAAATAGGGGTTCGGACGAGAGGATCCCCGGACCAATACTTTTTTATGGAGGATTTCCTTGTGACCCCCATCAGCATGACAATGGCCAAGAATGTGTAAAACTCCGGGACATCAAGGGAGGACCATGACAGCCTTACAGGGTATTTTGACTTCTCCTTCCCAGCCATGAAATAATAATTGTACCAGTTGCTCTGGTAACAATTAGAGCCACGAGATTGGTAGTGAAGAACTGCCTGAAGATTTCAAGCCTCGTGGTCTGCCGCCCCTGGTTTGGGAGCGTAGGGCCGGCAATCCCAGCGCCCACAAAGTTGTAGTCGGTGAGCACAAAGTTGTCTCCATCAACCCAAACCCACACGTCGGGTTGAGCGGCACCTTCGTCGTCAGAGTCGTCAGGAGGGGAGTCACCATCAGGGCGGCGGGAGGGCCCTGCCCTGCCTCTTGCCATGCCTCTTGTCCCTCTTGCCCCTCTTGCCCCTGCCCTCAACTTCGGCCTTGGTCGAGCCGACCCAGCCCTTGCTCTTGTACCGCCAGGTGTGGGGCGTATTAGGGTCACCTTAGAAGCCCTTCGGCCACGCCCACGCACAGGACCACGAGCACGCCCACGTACATTGATAGGGCGTTGCGCACAATCAGGGTGTTGCGCATGATCAGGGCGTTGTGGCGACGCAGGCGGTGATGGTGTCTGAGTGTCGTGTCTGTGGGAGGTCCCAGGTTGAGGAGAAGGTACAGGTGAGTATGGTAGTGGTCCGGGAGGTGATGGTGGGGGCGAGTCAATCCGGGGTGATGAGGGAAACAGGCGGCGTGCGGGAGGGCGTGGGTGGTGGCGTGGTGGAGATGATTCTAGGGCAGGCATATCCTCATTTGTTGCTTCTGAAGAAGAAGTCAATGGCTGCGCTGCTAATATGGCTGCACCCCTGCGCAAGCCATAGAAAGTGTGAGAGGTTGGTGCTTTTAGTGGAGAGGGAATGGGGGGTGGTGGGCAAGGCAAACACGGGGGAGCACCACCACGGCGAGGCACGTGTGGTGTCGGAGCTTGACCCACCTCCTCCTCCTCTCCGTCCTCCTCCTCCTCATCATCCTCACCTCTTCTCTTCTCAGCCCTACGATGAGAAAGTGGAATGTTGATGAAGGCCATGGGGTCTGGGTCATCTTCCTCATCCTCATTATCCTCTTCCCCACTTGCTCGGGACTCCACTATGTCACGGGGGGGGGGGGAACAGGGGAATGATAGCTACTCTCCTCCCTTTCTTGTAACCTGGCGTACCGTTCAGCGATGGGGAGATAGGGTTCCTCCTCATGCATTTCATCATACTCGGCCACAGTGGAACTATATTAGTCCTCTGAATCGTCATTCGATGATCCAGTGTCACTATCAGGCTCATCACTCTCGTCAAGTATGGCCATGGCATCAGCCATGGATATTCCCCTGCGTGGGTAACGGCGTGGTAAATCCGACATGGTGTTGCACTCGCGAGATGTATGGGTAAACTGACTTTCCTTTGTCACACACATCCCTTGTCCCAACAAACCGAGATTTGTGGGTTGTCATACATTGCCTACATCCTAAGGAATATCCCATACAAATATCAAGCCAATAGGTACCATAGGACAAGAGTAAAATAAGGTCGAAATTCGTTGGGAGATGAGTGGGTACAGTGTCTTTCATCACCTCCCCCGCATGACCACCCGCCCGGCAGGACTTGGGGGATAGCTGAGCATGGTCAAGTAATGCGTACATCCTTAGGTGTGTCTCACACAAATTTCAAGCTGATAGCTACCATAGGACAAGAGTAAATGAGGTCGAAAGTCGTTGGGAGATAAGTGGGTACAGTGTTTTTTTATCACCTCCCCCGCATGACCACCCGCCGTGCAGCACTTGGGTAACAACTGAGCATAGCATTGTAATGCGTACATCATAAGGTGTATCTCACACAAATCTCAAGCCTCTAGCTCCCATACGACAGGAGTAAATAAGGTCCAAAGTCGCGGTGAAATAAGGGGGTAAAGTGGCACCACTAATCAAGCCACCACCAGCCGCGCAGCCTGGCTGGCCGGTTCCCGCATACCGCCCCTGTTCGCCAACACTCTACGGTACCTCCCCTACCAATCTCAAGCCATTTCCTACCATACGAGCCGAATAATAGCGGTTTTAGTGGCTGCCGACACGTCGTCGCTGGGGTTTAGCGTTACATACATTGGCGACGACAACGTGTCGTCGCTGGGGCTCAGTGGGTTAAGACTATCTTTAATGTCTACGCGAAAGATGTGGCCCATAAGGCATTAATGTGTGATGACGATGCACTGTGGGACCACCTAGTGATAAATCTCCAGTGTCTAAAGCAACGTCAGCTAGATCAACTCCCAAATCGAAAACTAAAACTAAAGCTTTGTCTAAGAAATTAGTTAGTAGTACCGAGAGTAGCGACAGCGACGAGGCAATCCCCCCGACCGCCGCAAACGAACACGATCCCCCTCGCCGAGGACCAAGTATAGGTCCAGGTCTAGGTCGCCTCATTGACGAGACCGCCAATCTTCAGTAGAATCAACGGCGAAGTCTAGTAAGAGAAGGCAGGAAGACTCTGTAACATCGACCCCAAAATCAGTGAGTGGACATAAAAGTTCCCGCAAGGATGAGACGCTGTCACGGCGCCAGCCTACGCCGGCTCCGCGGCCACTTTCCTCCGCATCTGCCTTCGTGTCGGTCCAATCAGGCAACTCGGATGTGGGAACGGAGGAGACTGAGTCAAATCCCAGGGAAAGGCTTAAAGAAACTATTAGTGAACCACAGAATACTATCTTTGCTATACCTAAGGTAAGTCTTACCGCGCCACGTACGGGACCACCGATAGTGTCACAACGGGTGCTGGCAGAACAATATAGGGGTTATACACCATGTATCGTACAACATTATGATAATTCTCAGGCTAGTGTTATACCGGACTCCCAACCACCCGCCGTGTTTAACAGAGGTTTTTGGAGACAATCGGAGCCATCACAAGCACAAGCACAGTCTATGTTTCAGGGCCAAGACAGACAGCAGAGTAGTGACAATATTCCCTCGTCAGTCCCTGACTTAGTGTGGCCTTTGAATGAGCCGGTAATGGAGAATGAGCCGGTAACAGAACAAAGGCAGAGAACGCTGGAGGTTGTGAAAATGCCGGAGTCAGAGGAGCGTGAAATATCCTCAGGACAACCAGTGAATGAGGAAGGCTCTGAGGCTGGTTCAGAGTCTCTAGGGGATCTCAGATTAAATATGTGACTACAGATGACCTTAATGATATCTTGCATAAAGTAATGAGACAATATCATATCCCTAGCTCTCAGGTCTCGGTAGCTCCCCCGATTGAATCGACAGTAAGGCCCTTACAACTTACCAGAGTTCAACCTCCCAGTACTGCCATGCCCCCTCTTAACATCAATAAAACGACCACCACGGCGAGTGACACAACAATGTCCGCCGCCTTGACAACCACAAATGTCCGATCACAGGTATTACCCCTCCCCCCCTCGACAAAATCCCACATAGAAAAGGCCCTATGCCACTTCTATACGGGCCTGACTGTTCATGGGTTCCGGCTATTGCCAAGAATGTTCACATGGCACAGACAACAATATCGGGAGAGATTCCGGTTCCGAGTGATTGGACCATAGAGGTTAGTAAAAGCAAGAAATTGAGGGCTAAGGATATGCAAGGAAGGCTGTTGGATGTTACAATTAAGGCTATACCCAATGTTTATAATCCTGATTTCTTTGAGTATTCGTCAACTCCCGGCTCTGCCCCCTGCTTCATCTACAAGATTTTTTGCTGACTGGACCAAATCTGAAGGCGTTAACGATATAAAAGCTCTGAACGCATTGACACCGGAATTGGATACAATCCCGGCGCTAGACCAAAACACACAGTCCAGTCTTGCAGGTGGGGCAGGTAGGAGTGGGTCACTGGGGGGACTGGGAAGCTGAGGCGCAACAGTTTGCAGCTACCATTACGACTAAATCCTCCCACCAAATTCCTCAGGAAACCCACTCTTGGTTCTCACTCCCCATAAATAAGGCGGGAGGGATGTCACAAGCTCTTTTTTATTTTCTTTCGGCCCCCAAACTTGCTCTATATGAATTAAATGAACATTTCTCTACTCCACCCCTTGCTCACTTGGATAGAGACTTTAAATTAAGAAACAAAGCCTATAGACTTTTTTCCCAATACCTGGTAAGTCGCCAGGTAGCCCAGTCTCTCACACAGACTATCTCAGCTATTGAAAATCAAAATGTAAGGCAGGCCACGGAGTTGTCACGGTGGCTGCTCTTACAAAATTCAATCCAGTCTCTCGGCAACATCAGAATAGCCCTACTAGAGGCCGTTCCAGCACGCCAGGACTTAAGGGTGGTTATGGTTAAGAAATTACTGGAAGACATTGGTCGCCGGGTGACTCTTTCCTCTGTCTTAATTGCCTCTCTCTTAAAGTTAGATACATGGAGAGAAGTATATAATTTGGTAGGCAGCTTGACGCAGAGTACCTCCAAGCTTAAGAAGGACTCGTTCAAGAAACCATACTCCAAACAAAAGACTGGAGCTAAGCCTCATGCTAATATTGCTAAGCAGTCCTTTCAGGACTCCCGGTCTCCCCAACAGCAGGGAGGTACTCAGCAAAAGCAGAAACAAGGCAAACCTCAAAGTAAGTGGAATAAGAATAAGAACCTAGCCAGCCGTCTACCTCTACCCTAGCACTAACAAAAAAATAGTCAGTTAAACTCTCTCTCTCCTGGGGCCTATCGCAGGCGAGTTGGATTCGAGTGTAGTTCTGCCGGAAAACCCCAGTCTAGTGACGGGGTTGTTTCAAGCATTTCACAAGGCCTGGCCCCGGCGAACACGGGCACGGACAGTGACACGCAAGGGAATCACCTGGCGGTGGCTCCGGCGACCTCGTTTACGTCAAGCTCTAGAAGTCAACCATGTTTCTTTAGAGGTGGAGTCACTAGTTCAGGAAATTATCACCAAACATGTCATTGTCCCAGTAGACTCAACTTGCCGGGTTTTCACGTCCAGACTATTTCTTGTGCCAAAGCGGGACAGTGTGCAGATGCGACCAGTAGTAGATCTCTCGTGTCTGAACACTTGCATTCACAATTCAGTCTTCAGGATGCTCACAGTGAATCAAATCAGGCTCACCCTCCCACCGCTAGGCTGGATGTGTTCACTAGACCTGACCGACGCCTATTGGCATGTCCCGGTAAACAGGAGGTTTAAAAAATTCCTCGCCTTGAGGATAAGACAAGAAACTTGTGTCTTTTAGAGAATGCCTTTCAGTTTGAACTTGGCACCAAGAATATTCACGAAACTAGTCCGGCAGGCACTTATGCCAATGTTAGCTCAGGGGATCAAGGTGTTGTGGTACCTAGACGACTGGCTAGTAGTGGCGGAGTCAGAGAGTTTATGCCATATCCATGTAAATCAAGTAATAAATCATGTACAAACCTTAGGGTTCAAGGTCAACCTCATAAAGTCGAACCTTGTTCCCACACAGGTAATTCAGTGGATAGGGCTGGTCTGGGACACAGCCAAACTTACTCTCAGTCAGAGTGTGGACAACCGAGACAGATTACGCAGGAAATTGTTTGCGTTTCTCCACAGTCTGAACACGACAAGGAAAACGTGGGAGTCCCTGGCCGATTCTCTCAACTGGATTCAACTAACTGTAAAGTTGGGCCGGTTGAAAGTAAAGAGATTAATCATGGAAGGCAAAACATTTTCTCATCTCTTGTATCTCTAAAGTTTTTAAAACTATTCCTGCTTCTAAATTTCTTACGCATTTTTCTTCCCTTAATCTACTCTCAGATCGCCAGTATGGCTTCCTCAAGAGTCGGTCTACTGGTGATCTTCTTTCATATCTTACTAACTCTTGGTCATCCAACCTTCGGGACTTCAGTGAGACCTTTTCTATTGCACTAGACATATCGAAGGCCTTCGATAGAGTCTGGCACAAATCTTTAATTTTTAAACTACCCTCCTTCGGTTTCTATTCCTCCATCTGTGCCTTTGTCTCTAATTTCCTTTGCGGCCATTCCATAGCTGCGGTTGTGGACGGCCATCGCTCACTTCGTCATCCTATCAACTGCGGTGTTCCTCAGGGCTCTGTCTTATCTCCTATTCTCTTTCTAATTTTCATAAATGATCTCAACTGTACCTCCAGTCCCATCCATTATTATGCACATGACTCTACCTTACATTATTCAATTAGTTTTCCAGAAAGCCCCAGCCAGCAATCCCTCAAAGACAAACGTAATGAAGCCATAGAACACTTAACTTCTGATCTAACTACTATTTCCAATTGGGCCAGAGAAAACCTTGTTGCATTTAATGCTTCCAAAACCCAATTTCTCTTTATACCTACCCGTCCGGAACTCCCAGCGGACTATCGTTTATTCTTCAACAATACAAAAATCAATCCTTCATCTTCTTTCAATATTCTTGGTGTCTCTAATTCTTCTGCTCTCACTTGGAACTACCATATTACCAGTCTTGGTAAGGCAGCCTCCTAGAAGCTGGGTGTGCTCAACCGCCTCAAGGGATTCTTTACCCCTGCACAGCTTCTTGCTCTGTACAGGGGCACAGTGCATCCTTGTATTGAGTATTGTTCACATGTGTGGGGAGGATCCTCTCACACCGCACTCCTAGACAAAGTGGAAACGAAGGCCTTTCGTATCATTAACTCACCAACTCTCTGCAATCTCTCTCCGCCGCAAAGTTGCATCTCTCTCGCTATTCTATCACTACTATAATAATCAGTGTTCCTCAGAGCTCTTCAAGTGTATACCACCTCCTCTACATAGGGTGCGTGGTGCCCACCTTGCAACACAATCCCCCCCCTACTCTGTGCAACTCTCCAACCCAAGAGTGAAACGTTACTCCCAGACTTTCTTCGATTCAACAGCTGAGCTCTGGAACTCTCTCCCAGAATCAGTCTTTCCCTCTTCCTATGACTTAAATTGCTTCAAGCTCCGTGTGTCCAGGCATTTTGGCTCGAACGTCCCTTGATTTTGGCCCTGTCACTCTTTCAATTCTGGCGGAGGCACTCGCTGCGGGCAGTTCTGCCTTTTGCCTTCCTTAATCACTTAGAAACAAGAAAAAAATATGCGTGAAAGCGGTGTTGGATGGGAAGTGGGGTGACGGAGGACAGAGGTGCATGGTGGCGATCCATTCGTGGCCACGCCTTCTGGGAGCATTACGTCTGGCAATACATAGATTCAATATTATGCAAATCCAATATTATGTCTGGTCTCTAGAAATGGCTACAATTATATTCTGTTTTGTCAATAACCCACAGCAGTATTTGCATGTGTATTGTGCGGAATAAAAGAGCAAGTTGAATACTTTACACCCTATGGGATAATATTATGCTCTGTTGTGAGTTTACTACAAACTCCAGGAGGTCCACATAATTTTTCCAACCCAACGGCTTCAGCCTGCCCCTATGGAAGGAATACACCACAGCGTCTCCAATAAATATAAGCTAAGTCGTATCACCCATTAAGCAGCTTTCTTTAGATAGAACCTAGGTCTCAGATAACTGGTGTTAATTGGCAAAATGTGAGGCATTGTTTTCATATACATATAAATGTACATGACATTATCAATTAAACAATGTTCTCGTTGCAGACTAATATGTATTATGTAGAGTTATGAATCAATTATTCATTGATGTCATAATTTACACATCCAAGTACTACATATGCCCCTTTCAAAGGCTATTTTTTTAGGGGTATAGCTGAATTTGTTCATAAATTATTTTGTATGATAATGTTTGCATTAGAGTGGAAAAACAGGTGAACAGTTAAATACTACACTAAGGATTTCGGATGAATCTGATGGGTCTTCCATGCTTACAATACCTTATTCCTACCCATCAATCATATGATTCAATAAAATTGTCCGAAAACTAAGTGTGCCCAATAACATGGATACCACCCAGGTAGTATTTCAAATATATATTTTGCAAGTTGTGAACTATTAATTTTTCTATTGTAAGGTATATAAAAATAATACATATGTTTGTAGATACACATTGTTATCCATAATATTTACAGGAGATACTATAATTGCAAATATTATAAACAAGAAAAAATAAATTATATGATAACATACAGCGTGTGAAAAGAGACTGAAGACTTGGAGTTTCTAAACCTAAGATGAATATTTCTATGTGGATAAGGGGAAAAAAAGGCAAAACTACCTGTGACGAATGCCTCCCCCAGAGTTGAAAGAGTGAGGGCCAAAATCAAGGAATGTTCGAGCCATAATGTCTGGACACACGAAGATTATGATAATAGTGATAGAATAGCGAGAGCGATGCAACATTGCGGCGAAGAGAGATTGAAGAGAATCGCCGAATACACAGGAATTAATGAGACAAAAGGCTTTCTTTTCTACTTTGTCTAGAAGTGCTGTGTGAGAAGATCCTCCCGACACAAGCGAACAATACTCAATACAAGGACGCACTGTGCCTCAGTACAGAGCAAGAAGCTGTGCAGGGGTAAAGTACCCCTTGAGGCAGTTGAGCACACCCAGCTTCTGGGAAGCTGTTTTAGCAAGAATGGTAATATGGTCTTTCCAAGAGAGATCAGAAGAAAAAGAGACACCGAGAATATTGAGAGAAGATGAAGGGTTGATTTGTGAATTGTTGAAGTATAAGGGATAGTCCTCTTGGAGTTCTTGATGGGTAGATAAATGGAGAAAAGCAACAAGGTTTTCTCTACCCAATTGGAAATGGTAGTTAGATCAGAAGATAAGTGTTTATGGCTGCATCACGTTTGTTTTTGAGGGATTGCTTTGATGGGGCGTTCTAAAAAACTAGTTGACTAGCGTAAGGTAGATTCGTAAGCATATGAGTGGATAGGACTGGAGGTACAGTTGAGAATATCATTAATAATACTAGAAAGCAAATTGCAGATAGGACAAAACCCTGAGCAACATCGGAGTTAATAAGATGAGGAAGTGAACGATGGCCATCCACAACCAAAGCTATGGAACGGCCAGAAAGGAAATTAGAGACAAAGGAACAGGTGGAGGGATAGAAGGCGAAGGAGGATAGTTTATAAATTAAAGATTTGTGCCAGACTCTATCGAAGGCCTTCGATATGTCTAGTGCAATAGAAAAGGTCTCACCGAAGTCCCGAAAGGAGGATGACCAAGAGTTAGTAAGATATGAAAGAAGATCACCAGTAGAGCAACCCTTAACCCCTTCTGTACCGGTGACGTATTTTGTATTATTAGGTGTATGTTGCTTCGCAAAATCTGAAATTGCCCTGGAGGAGGTTACTAGTTTCAATTGTCCCTATTTTGATTATTCTATATACAAATTAATTTCTGCTGGTAAATTTAAATACATATGTTGCATCTACCGTTCCCCAAATACTCCTCCAGAGCAAAGTCTTTTTGATTCTCTGTCCTCACAACTCAGTGTCCTCAACTTAAATGCTTCTTCTGAAATCACTGTGTTGGGTGATTTTAATGTCCATAATGTTGAATGGCTCACTCATTCAGCCAGGACTGATGATGGTGGTCTTGAATGTGAGCTATTTGCAGACTCATTTAATCTCACTCAACTAGTCAACCAACCCACCCGTGTACCAGGTAATCCTAATCATAATTCCCACCTACTGGACTTATTTTTAACAACCAATTCAGAAAATTATGATGTTACAGTGAGGTCCCCGCTTGGATCTTCTGATCACTGTCTGATGCAGGCCACCTGTCTATCACCTACCACACCTTCCCACTCTGAACCTGTTTTGGTGACTAAATGGCATTACGATAGGGCAGACTGGGAGGGTCTTCAAGGTTTCTTTATTGATATTCCCGGGACGTCTTTCTTTTCTAATGATGCACTCTCCACCTTGAGCCACATACAAGATTTTGTAAAAATTGGAATGGAAACTTTTATTCCTCATCAAAAGTACATTAAAAGATATAATTCACCTAAATGGTTTGACCATAATTGTGCTAGAGTAACTGAACAAAAAGCAATAGCCTACAATGCATACACAAGATCAAAAACACATGAAGCCTTTAATTACTTTAGAAACATCAGAAATCATGCCAAAACTGTATTAAACCTAACTAAATCAATCTTTCTCCACAAGCAGGCAAATAAACTTCTAAATAATCCAAATGATAACAAAATATTTTGGTCTACTCTTAACTCATTCAAATCCAACTTCACTACTGCTTCATCCATTCCATCATTAAAATCTCCGACTGGCAATCTTGTAAGTGACCCACGAGGTAAAGCTAACCTTCTTGCGGATATTTTCTCCACCAACTCAACCTTAGATGAAATAAATCAAGATGTCCCTGTACTTAGTTTTAATTCGCCTGAAATTCCCTCACTTAAGATCCACACCAGACATGTCAAAACTATTTTGCAGAATCTCTCAGTAGATAAGGCTCCTGGTCCAGATGAAATTCCTCCAATAGTACTTAAGAATTGCTCCTTGGTGCTCGCTCCTGTATTGGCAAATTTTTTCCGTCTATGTACTCATACCTCATGCTTCCCAGTACCCTGGAAAGAAGCAAACATCCATCCAGTTCCTAAAAAAGGTGCCTCTTCAGATCCATCAAACTACAGACCAATAGCTATAATTTCCACTCTTGGTAAAGTCTTTGAAATTATATTAAATAATCACATAATTAAGCATCTTGAGAATAATAAATTAATCAGTGATAGGCAATATGGTTTTAGACGATGTCGATCAACTGCAGACATTCTTTGCCTTCTTACGCATCAAATCAACCAAGCTACAGACCAACATGGTGAAACACATACAATAGCACTGGATATATCAAAGGCATTTGATAGAGTCTGGCATCAATCCTTATTGTCGAAGATGTAACACTACGGCCTTGCATCATTAGTTCCACTAATTACTTCTTATCTTCATAACAGAAAAATATGTGTAATGGTAGATGGCCTTTATTCTCAATTTCACTCAATAAATGCTGGTGTTCCCCAGGGATCAGTTTTGGCACCAACTCTGTTCCTCATTCATATCAATGATCTCATATCTACCACTCATAATCCAATACATTCCTACGCAGATGACTCAACACTCCACAGTTCCTTCACATTTACCAATTCTTTCACCCAACCCGATCTTATAAATTCAAAAATAAGCACTGCAATTTCTCTGAACCAGGACCTTTCTAGAATTAAAGAATGGGGACAAAAGAATCTAGTTTCCTTTAATGCACAGAAAACCAAGTACATTCAATTTTCTAACCGACAGAATCTCACTGACTCCCATATATTTTTTAATGATGTAAATATTCCCACTTCCCCTAGTATTGACATTCTCGGTGTAACATTAACTACTAACTTGAGCTGGACACATTATGTTAGAAGCATTGCTAAGAATGCCTCTCAAAAACTGGGACTCCTGTACAGAGTTCGAGAATTCTTCACTGACGAGCAGTTGGCCGTAATATATAAAAGTCATGTGCGTTCTCAGATGGATTACTGTTCACCTCTGTGGAGTGGAAGCGGAGTGGTTGCATTGAGGCAGTTGGACAAAATTCAAAATAAAGCTATTAGATTAATCAATAACCCTGCAATCACACAGGACCTTCCTACATTATCCATACGAAGAAACGTTGCATCCCTTGCATTATTCTACAGATATTTTCACAGCAATTGTTCCGAGGAACTTGCTTCAATTGTGCCGCCTCTCCACATCTTTCCCCGTAGAACTAGGGCAGATGAGAGCGCCCATGAATTTACACTTTCTCCTCCACAATGCAGAACTTCTGCTTATCAAAATTTATTTATCCCTAGAACTACTACTCTTTGGAATTCACTTCCCTCGAATTGCTTTCCACAAACTTACAATCTACAAATGTTTAAATCCAGTTGTTACAAACATTTTATGAATGGAGGATGCCTTTAGGCACATGGACCTTTTTGTTTTATCTGTGTTTTTCCTTCCTCCGTTCATTGTCTTTAAAAAAAAAAATATATATATATATATATTCTAGCTACTATTAGACGATTTTATTCAGCTTAGGAAAGACGTCTACCCATTAAAAGGCTACACACTATCTCACTTAACCCTTTTTACTACCACAGATCCTTCTCAAGCTGCGCAATATCGTCTAAATATAGCCAGAAGAAAATTAAAAAAACGCTGCGGTACAGAAGGGGTTAAGGAAGTCATACTGACGATCTGACAGTAGATTATGAGTAGAGAAATGCTTAAGAAATTTGGAAGCAAGAATATTTTTAAAAACTTGAGTGATATAAGAGATGAGAGCAGTTGGACGATAGTTGGAGGGTTGAGAGCGGTCACCCTTCTTTGGGACAGGTTGAATGAGAGCAAGCTTCCAGCAAGAAGGGAAGACGTTAGAGAAGAGACAGAGACGAAAGAGTTTGCCTAGGCAGAAAGTCAGTTCGGAAGCACAGTTTTTTAGTTCAACAGAAGGAACACCGTCCGGACCATACACCTTCATAGTATTAAGCCCAGAGAGGGTAGAAAATACATCTTTAGAAGAGATTAGGATATTAGGCATAAGTAGGAGAGAGGGAGGAATAGCACCGGAATCATCCAAGATGGAGTTTCTAGCAAAATTTTGAGCGAAGAGTTTGACTTTGTCAGAGGAAGAGGTGATGGTTGTGCCATCAGATTGAAAAAGGGGAGGGAAAGACGGGGAAGAAAAATAGTTGGAGAGGTTTTTGGCTAGATGCCAGAAAGCTTGGGAAAAGCTAGAGTTGGAGAGTTCAGTACAGTTATTATTGATGAAAAGGTGTTTGACAAGTCGAAGAACAGATTTGGCTTGATTCTGAGCAGAAATATATATATTTACTGTATATATATATATACAGTATATATATATATATATATATATATATATATATATATATATATATATATATATATATACAGCCACAGTGGCTGAGCTCACTGGGTTACTGTATTATAATCGCTTGGCTCTGGTAGCGAGGGTTCGATCCCAGTTGCCTGCTTGTAATGTTTCTGTTAATAATAGAAAAAATCTGGACTGTGGAGGGGGTTCCACCTGGTTCTCTGCCCACATCATACCCCTTCAGGGGGGTATGTAGGCCCTCTTGTGGCAGCCAGAGTCAATATGTTGATTACTTAGAATATGTTAGGTTACGGAACTTTGTATCGTCAGCCTCATTTGTTGCCGGCTCGAAATGAACCGATGATTTTTTATTATTTTATAAATTATTGTATGTATTATTATTATTATTATTATTATTGTAGTACTTATTTTCTAATTCTCAGTATACTATTAAGGTGGGAATAATTCGACAGTTGTTCAGAAGTTCGTATCCTTTATTTAACAAATTCCCTGATAGTTTTATGTTCCCCTAGCAATTGATTCTCTGTTCGGGCCTAAATTAGTTCAACACTCAGATTGAATATTATCGTCGACCCACAATAGATTGTACATTGAAACTCGCAAGTTCCCGTTACCACCTATTTGGATACTCGCTATTCAGGTATTGACTCACTCCGACTTCGATCCAAAGGCACATTACTAGTCTCCAAAATAATATATCAACTTTACCGGGCCTCAATATGTCTAATCCAAAGACCAAGACTTTAATTAATTTGACCTCTATTTACCTATCTATAACACTCTTACATTACTGTATATATATTCTTATCTTTAACACAAATAAATCCGTACCCGGAGACACCTACATTAATATAACGCTTTGGTTTGGAATATCTTCACTCTGACTTTCTATCTGACAAATAAATAAACTCAATAACACTGACACCACTTACTCAAATAATATATCTCGTTACATGGACCGATATAATCAATATCTCATAAACACCTACATTATCAATATTTAACACTTAATTCTCTATATATCATCTATCTATCTATCTATCTATCTATCTGTCCTATCTCCTATTCTTTTTCTAATTTTTATAAATTAATGATCTCCTCAACTGTACCTCAATTCCCATCCATTCATACGCAAGACGACTCAACCTTACACTATACTACTCCATTAGTTTTTCAGAACGCCCCAGCCAGCAATCCCTCAACGACAAACGTAATGAAGCCATAGAACTCTTAAATTATGATCTAAATACTATTTCCAATTGGGGCAGAGAAAACCTTGTTACCTTTAATGCTTCCAAAACCCAATTTCTCCATCTATCTTCCCGTAGGGAATTCCCAGCAGACTATCCCTTATTCTTCAACAATACAAAAATCAATCCTTGATCTTCTCTCAATATTCTTGGTGTCTCCTTTTCTTCTGCTCTCATTTGGAAGGACCATATTACCAGTCTTGCTAAGGCAGCCTCCCAGAAGCTGGGTGTGCTCAACCGCCTTAGGGGGTTATTTTCCCCTGCACAGCTTCTTGCTCTGTACAGGGGCATAGTGCGTCCTTGTATTGAGTATTGTTCACATGTGTGGGGAGGTTCCTCTCACACCGCTCTCCTAGACAAAGTTGAAAGGAAGGCCTTTCGTATCATTAACTCCCGTCCACTCACCAACTCTCTGCAATCTCTCTCTCTCCGCCGCAATGTTGCATCTCTCTCGCTATTCTATCGCTACTATAATAATCAGTGTTCCTCAGAGCTTTCCCAGTGTATACCACCTCCTTTACGTAGGGCACGTGGTACCCGTCTTGCAACTCAATCCCACCCCTACTCTGTGCAACTCTCCAACCCAAGAGTGAAACGTTACTCTCAAACTTTCTTCTACTCAACAGCTGAGCTCTGGAACTCTCTCCCAGAATCAGTCTTTCCCTCTTCCTATGACTTAAATTGCTTCAAAGTCAGTGTGTCCAGGCATTTTGGCTCGAACGTCCCTTGATTTTGGCCCTGTCACTCTTTCAACTATGGGGGAGGCACTCTCTATAGGCAGTTCTGCCTTTTGCCTCCCTCAATCACATAGAAAAAAAAAAAAAAAAAAATCTACCTCCACACCACACCTCCTTACTTCTTCATTAGTCTGTCTATCCCTCCATGTAACTCCGCACGCACTTCTTAAGTAATTCATTTCCACTGCTCTCACTCTTGGTCTGAGTCGCTCAACCAACGTCCATGCTTCGCTTCCGTAATTCAGTGTCGGGATTACCACACTGTCATGCAAGGACTTCTTCACTCTCATACTGACCACCCTATTTCTTGTTACTGCTTTCAGCATTCCTACAACCCTCTTCCCCTGTTGTACCCTCTCCCTCACTTCTTCATCCATAGTCCCATCTTTACTCAACACACTGCCCAGATACTTAAAAGAGTTGACGATCTCCATAGCCTGACCGTTCAGCTTCACCTCACACTCGGGCACTTCACCCCTTTCGAAGACCATAACCTTGCTCTTCCCCGCATTTACCTTCAAATTCCGTTTTTCGCGCACTGTTCCAAATTCATTTACCAGACCCTGCAACTCCCATTCATTATTGCTCATCAGAACTGTATCATTCACAAACAGCAGTATAGTCAGCTTCCACTCATTTCCCTCCCTTTTCAGCGATACACCAACATCCACTGCCCTTCCTAGTATTTCTTTCATGACTCCATCCATATATACAGTAAACAACCACGGGGACATCACACATCCCTTTTTCAACCCAACACTCAGGTCAAAGAACTCGCTCTGTTCATTCTCCACACATATTGCCGCCTTTGCACCCTTATACATCCTCTTCACTGCGTTCAGCAACTTGCCATCTACTCCGTATATTCTAAGTACTTTCCACAAACCTTCTCTATCCACTCTGTCATAGGCCTTCTCCAAATCCATAAAGGTAACATACACCTTTTGTTTCTTCTCCAGATATTTCTCCACAACACAATTCAGGGTAAAAATCTGATCTACACATCCTCTTCCCTTCCTAAAACCTCCCTGCTCGTCGCCTATACATTTCTCCGTTCTCACGCTCACTCTCTCAATCACTAACCCTACTGTATACCTTCCCTACTACGCTTAGAAGACATATTCCTCGGTGGTTACCACACACTCCTCTTTCCCATTTGCCCTTATATAGGGGGACTATTATGCCAGTCTTCCAGTCATCAGGTGCACTCCCCTTCTCCCATGCTAGTTTGCACATTTTCCATACCCACTCGATCACTATCTCACCACCATACCTCAACATTTCTCCACACACTCCATCTGTTCCTGGTGCTTTCCCCAACTTCACTCTTTTCATGGCTTCCCACACTTTTGACCTCCTGATCCCCACCTCCTCCTCCACTACTTCTCCTCTTATCCCACCCATACCATATCCAACTATGTTTGCTGGCTCTCCATTCCTTACATTTAGCAACTCATTGAAGTACTCCCTCCATCTTTCGACTCTCTCTTGCTTCTCGGCTAGCATTTTCCCATTCTTATCTTTCACACCCTTACTGTTTCCCTTGCTACCGTCCCTAACTGTCTTGACTTCTTTCCAGAACAGTTTCTTACTCTTCCTCCATTTTACACTCAGATTCCTTCCAAATTCCTCATCTACTCTTCTCTTACTTTCCTTCACTACTCTCTTCTATATATCATGATTACATAATTATCCTCAATGTTTAATCTGGTTGATACTATATTTATCAACTCACTAACTACTTATCTCAGGAGTACAATATTTCCTCACACTAGTCGCCTCGACTTGTTACTTATATCATGATCACAAAGTTCATTATCATACCGGCGAATTCTTCTTCTTAAATGCTACGAATAATAATGTTGCCTTTATAACAAAAAGTATATTGCATCATATGGACTAGTGTCCGTCCTAACTATTTCTCAAGATAGATCTAATCTATCTGCAACTATTTTTTATCCCCACGTCATTCCTATAGTTGCTTCTAACTTTTAATCTCTTATTTAATCTTCCCCTTATCTATATAGTTTACATTTATCTACTGCCCGCCCGGGCAGTGCTTTCTCCAGCCGCGCGGTTTGAACATTTCTTCCCCTCTCCTCTGATCTTATCTCTTCATAATAGGTCCCAGGGAGATGGTTGCAAAGGTCTTGTAGTGGTTTACGGGAGTATAGGGCTTGCACTGATGTCGTAGACCTATTGCAACTCGAAGAAATGGCCTGTGGATGGAGTGAGTGCAATTTGATAGATGAAGATGTGTGCGCGGCTGGCTCAGTTTCTGCTTGCTCCGACAATGGAGGCTCCTGATTGGCTGCACGGGAGGGTGTGGCAGAGTTGGGGGAAACATCAAGAATGTCAAACTCAGCTGGTTTAAAGAGATAGTCAAATGCAGCGCATTGATTGGCTGGCAGGATTCTTACTTTAAATATTATTATTATTGTTAGTAGTAGTAGTAGTAGTAGTAGTAGTCAATCAATCAATCAACTTTATTTCATAATATACATAACAGACGAACATATATTACATAGTAGATGAAATCGGCATTAAATTGTCAATATGTGGCGATATAAAAACATACACAATGAGATTCCCACGTTGCTGCATATTAAGATTAAAATTAATATGTAGAACATATTAATATGGCACATATCAATTTAAAAAGTATACAATGGAAACTCTTAGAAACAAAGACTGCAAAAGCTAATGTTACTACTGTGGTTAAAAATAATACAAAAGTAATATAAAAGGAATCACAGTCTATAATAGAATAAACACATTGTTAAAATGTATTAGTCAAAGTGATAACAATTATTAAAAACAAAAAACATATACTATTATAATACAAATATATATTTCAAAAGTAATGGAAACTGGTAGATAAAAACTGAAAAAATAGTAGTAATAGTTCAATTCAATTCAATTCCTTTATTTCATAATATAGGCTACATTATATAACATATATTACATAGTGGATGCGTAGTACATTTTCACTACAATAAAAGTATATACAATAGATAACAGTGTGAGTTTTTTACACAAATGTTTATACAAAAATGAATCGTATGGCGACCGCTAAACTTATTCTCCTTTAGGTGCCAAAAATATAAAATAGAAATTATTAAAACAACAAATTAGTCGTAAATGCAAACTGCTAAAATTAGTACAAAACTCAAAATAGATAATAAATGATTATCCGATTGAATAAAATGAGTATTAGTGACAATAATTATAATTACAAATTAAACTTTAAAATGTACTTAAAATAATAAAAATATAGTAAAACATAACCCGTCTAAAATGAAATAAAAGTAGATAAAATTAGATTTAAATTGTAAAACTATAAATGAGTAAGAGTCAGTACATCACAGTAAAATTCAATCTAGATTTTGTTCACGCAGTAAAAATTATAATACAAACTTGCATTATAAAAAATAACAAGATAATGATAATCATATGAGCTAATAACCGTAATAAAAAAAGGGACCCGCCTGTCCTCGTGCCCTTGTACCCAGGTTATTCTGGATGTGAGAACATCTAATTCCTCGTCTAGCACTTCAACATTATACGTCTTTCTATGATGCTCAATTACATGTTACATTAGATAACCTTCTTTGAAATATGGAGTATTATGCCTAATTATGGGGCTATGAGATTTCAACACTCTCTTGCAGTACCTAACCTGAACCAAAGCTACGCGATGATCCAGTAGTAGCTTTTAGTAGTAGTAGTAGTAGTAGTAGCAGTAGTAGTAGTATATTTATTACTATTACCATTAGCAGTATTATCTTATTATATTATTATTATTATTATTATTAACAGTGTACCATCAATATTATACACATCACTATTAGTATCACTGACACAACTTGCTCAACCTCCACCACGAGACGCACCTTTCTTGTGAACGTGTTACAATTAAGTGTCAGCCAGAATACATGGACACGTGATCATTGCAATGGTGAAATTACTCGCTGTAGTTACTGTGAATAGTCATCAAACTAAACTAAGATCACTTAATGTAATCCACAATCAATGGATCCTACATGAACTATCGTCATGGAAGGGTTAAGGAATTGTGATCTCACAGAGAAGGAGATCAATTATTTAATTATGACTCTTTTACATTATGCCATAGACTACAGTAGATCTGGACTGGACACGAACATGGAACTTTGCAGTAAGGGACCCAAAATCGGAGAACGAACCCCCAAGTTCGAACCTCGAAAACGCGAAAATGTCTCATTTTCGATGTTTCGAGGTTCGAACTTGGGGGTTCGTTCTCCGATTTTGGGTCCCTTACTGCAAAGTTCCATTTTCGTGTCCAGTCCACATCTACTGTAGTCTATGAATGCTAATAAACACCAATGGAGCAATGATGATTGAGTCTATGTAGCAAATAATTCCACATATAAGCATCCATATATTTTATGTTTAGTTTAGTTTTGTTTGTCTTCGTTTTTTAAATAATTCATGTCTACCTCTAGCCACATATAGTCAATCGGGGTAAAAAAAAACATAGGGGTAGTTGGGGAGAAAAAATACATAGGTCCTCATATGTTAATTTTTTTGAATATTTTTGTTTTGTTTTACAGATTGCCCACAATATAAGCAACATTTTATGCTAACGTTTTTTTTCTATAAAAATGTGTGGAACGTATATATATCGCACAGATTTTTTGTTTTTTTTTGTCCGTTCAACTTTTTTATTATTTTTTGTTAATATTCAATACCTGGAATGGTTTGCATGCAGCGCTTTTTTCTGCTTTAACCCATAACTAGCGGCGCGCAACATAAGTCGAGTATAATAAATCTGGACTATCTGGCGGCGTTCGACATAGGTCGTGTGGCAATTTCAGCACGTAATGTTGCTGAGAGAGAGAGACAAGTGGTGGCAGGAGAGTAGCGAGCGTATGACTGCTCCAGACCACCGCGGCGAACCTACTGACACGAATCCCACCTCCTCCCTCCCTCTCTCACTCGCTACATACGGAATTGTATGGGGAAAGTGCCGAATTACATGCTTTTTGCACTCGCGTTGCGCGGTTGTTGCAAGAAAACTAGCCATCATAAAAGGATCGTTATGGTGTCATTGGAAAGCTCTGTTTATGCCCTTTCAGGGATTGATACTTGTTTTACGCTCTGGGTCTTATTTAGGCATGAAAATGATCACGTAAACAGCCCTATTTTGGGTAAAACCACCCCGCTGGTGGCTACATATTATATACCGCCTAGGCCGCTCTTAAGGTGTTAAGGTGTTATACTATAGTTGGTTTCTTCACTCCCCTGCAGAGATTCTCCTGTCAACTCCAGTATCCGACACACAGGTATGTTTGTTTTTACCCCGACTATTGACATGCAATTGGGGTAATAAAAAACAACTACAGCATATAGGTATATAGGTGTTTTTTTTTACACCGACTATTAACATGCAATTGGGGTAATAAAAAATAGACCACACTGAGATTGACCAGAATACAATTATCACACAATTGAATGATGTGTGCCACAATAGGTCACCCATTCTCTGCAGAGGGGCAGTAGTTATATCTCTGTTGTCATTTACTTCCATTTTTTGCTATGTTTTGTTTTTACCCAATACGTGATTCGTGTTTACCCCTTTGGCCGGGGTAATAAAAAATCTATTTATTCTGTAATACCTGGTTATTCTTATGTGCTAGGCTATATTTACTGCTGCCACATCAAGGCCTTATATGTACTCTATCCAATGATATATGTAGTTTTTCCCTAGTATTAATAATGCCTGAGGCACAGCAAAGATAAGGCAAATTGATTTTTTTTACCCCGATTGACTTATATTATTGCATGCCTATATTCTTACCTATTACACGTGCTACTAAATATAGGAAGTAACAGGCTCTTCATACGTGTGTACATTAGATTGGCTATACAAAAACAACATACACTTTTGGAACGGGTAAGATGTTACAAGTTATAAATAATGATTCAGCATGTGTTAGGTAAAGCTCGGTTCACACATACCCGTCCTGAGCTCCCGTCCTCCCCCGACCACCAAAAACTGTTGGACGGCATCAAACGGATGACCTTGTGTCCCGAGTGGGCCCGAGTGGCCACGTGTGGCTATGATGCCCGACCTCAACACGTCACCGCCCCGGAAGACGGCGCATGCACGGCTAGTGAACGGAGATCTCAACACGTGACCGCCCCGGCAGACGGAGCATGGGCGGCGACTTGGTGCCACGACCAGTCCCTTTGGAAGGCGACCTAATAAGTCTGAATACGACCTGTCTGAGACGCACTGTGACGACACTGCGACGACACTGCGACCACAATATGATGGCCGCAGTGTCGTCGGCGATGGCCCCCATCATGCATATATATTGGGGCGTGGCACAGAGACACCTCAGTCTCAACCAGCGTGCCGCCGATATAACTTCTGCCGAGTGTCCCTCAACATGGACGCCACTCTGTTGAATCAAGTGCAGCTGTACATGGATTGCAACGTACAACTGTGCTCAACGGTCCTAACTTTCATGGAAGTTGTGAGCGAGCTGAAGAAGAGAAGGAAAAAGCGAAGTGTGTGGGTGAAGCCATAGCTATTGAGGAGGGAGACCTATGGCCACTACCACACCCTCATGAGGGAATTGTCAGCAGAGGATCCAGAACTGTACCGGAGCTTCCTGCGGCTCGACGAGGGTTTCTTCGACGAGATATGCGAGCGTGTGTGGCCTCGGCTGGAGAAGAAGACCACCTTCTGGAGGAGGCCCCTGGAGGTAGGGCTGAGAGTGGCCATAACCTTGCGATTTCTCGCAAGTGGGAACTCCTACGCCAGTCTCAGATTCACTTTCCGTGTAGCCAAGAACACCATCTCCCTACTTGTTCCCGAGACGTGTGAGGCCATCGTTGGAGCCTTTTCTGACGAGGTGTTCCACTTCCCCACGACACCAGAGGAGTGGAAGGCCATTGCACACAGGTTCTCAAGTCGGTGGGACTTCCAACACGCACTAGGGGCGATCGATGGGAAACATATTCGGATCAGGAACCCATCATACGGTGGATCAAAGTATTACAACTATAAAAAGTTCTACTCTGTTGGCCTACTTGCAGTCGTGGATGCAAACTACAAGTTCACCCATGTGGACATCGGCAGCCCTGGATGCGAGTCAGACGCCGGGTGCTTCCTTAAATCCCCACTAAATAAACTCATCAACTCCAACCATGCAAACTTCCCACAAGCTGAGCCCCTGTCCAACGCCCGTCACCATGATGTACCCTACTACTTTATCGGTGACAACGCCTTCAGCCTTCATCCGTGGATGATGATTCCGTATGCACAACGGGGTCTGGGCCACGACGAAAGGATCTTCAACTACCGGGTATCAAGGGCACGAAGAGTGGTGGAGAACGCCTTTGGAATCCTAGCGAACAGGTAAGCAAGAAATATAGTATTTTATGGTATTGAAACATTATTTATTTATTTCGAGTGAGAGATACGAATATGTTCCTACACTTACCCACCTAATTGAACATCTGACAGACATTAATATAACACAGACTTATTAGCACCACTGTACAATGATATAAACACTTTAAATATCCACTAATATGTCTTGGGGATATTACTAAAGCACGATGGTGTACTTCAGTGATGATATTCTAGTCTACAAACTTCATAGTCTATTCATTATATGAATAATAAAACAAAAATTATCCAAACCTCTATCACTAAAAAACGGTTGTAAATATCCACAGATATTCCCTGGCTGACATTTGTTTCCCAATGCTAGAATTATTAGTTTGGCTATACTCTAATGTTTTTCCAAACCACAGGTTCCGAGTTCTCCACACATCAATCACCCTCGCCCCAGCAAGGATCGAGTCTGTGGTGACGGCTTGCTGCACCCTCCACAACTTCCTCAGGATACGTCGCCCATCGGCCCATGAGGCAGACCAGGAGGACCCCGAAACCCATTTGGTTTCCCGAGGCCCCTGGCGAGATGACGACGTACTGCCTAGTATTCCCACTCCTACAGCTCGCAACACAGGCAACCAGGCTGGCAAGAGAGTACGGGAGTATCTGACGAAGTACGTAAACTCACCAGCGGGGAGTGTGTCGTGGCAGGAGAACATGATATAGGTGAGAAGCAACATATTTGTGTTTTTATTAATTTGTTTGTTTCAGGTATGTTATGTCATTTATATTCAGTAGTATTTATTCACATTATATTTCCATATGTAGTATCATTATCTTTCATTCTAAGTTCAGTGTAGATCATGTGTATTTTCATTTCTCTATTTTTCTATTACGTATTCTTATTATTGTTTATTTGTTTTTAATGTAGGACTATTTTTTCTTCAATTTAGATTTTTTATGCATTGATAAGATTATTCTTTATTTATACTCTCATTGCATGTCATTGTAAGTTCAGTTAATTCATGTTTTCTTTTATGTCTTTGGTTTTGCATACCTTATTGTAAATCGTATATCTTAGTTATGTATTAATTATTCATATTTATATTGATGTAGACTAATTCCATTTTTTCCCAGTTTATTCTTTGTTGGCAGTTGTTCTATAATTCCATTTCTTATTATTAGTATTATATGTCTCTTCATTGATTTATTACTTTTCATGTACTGGTGCACGTTTCTTATTATATGTTCTTATAATTGTGCACAGATATCTTCATATGATTTAATAACATAAATAAGGACATAAAAAATAATCATTTTGCACATTAAACATATTTATTTTTCATTGGATACAAGCCAGAGAAAGATAGAAAAAAGACATAACACAAACATGTCACCACCCTTAAATAAAAGGGAGGTAGTTCGACGATGTTGTGCAGTTAGAAGGAGCTGTGGTAAACATATTTTATTTGGTGTAAGGCGGTGTATGCAGGGTCTGCTGGCTGGTCCCTGGTGATGTGGCGTTGGTCAGGCCATCGAAGAGGCTTAATGAGACACTGATGTTGTGGAGTGTCGAGTCCTTGGGAGTGGAGCAGTTGCGTTGTGGTGTTGTGGAGGGCAGTAGGTTGGGTGTGGCAGGTGCAGGGTATTGATTATACAACACAGGTGGTTGGTTCAGATATTGAACCGTCTGCATCTGCTGCAGGGGCTGCTGGACATGCTGCATGGGCTGCTGAACATGCTGCACCTGAATGGGCTGTTGCACCTGCTGGAGGACCTGGGGAGAAGCAGCCAATAATGACCTCATGATGTTAATCATGGTATCATGCTGGGCAGTCTTACCCCGGTATTTCTCCAGCAGGAGCAACATCTCCATTCTGGTGTGGCCCCACACGCTGGGGTCCAGCTTGCTGGACTCAGTCGTAATTGAGCCGAAGAATTGCTTCCAGGACTCCTCCTCCCTGGTGCATGGCTGAGGGGTCGTGAACTTGTCCACCATCCTGCGGACACGACTGGCCTGTTCCTGTAGCTGTTTGGGGAAAACCAGGAGTGTTATAATAGTGTTTTATTATTTGTATTGCATCGAATAATAATACTAATATTAATTAAATATTTATAGATACTGCAGCTGCCACCTGAAAATGTCAAGAGGAACATATTATACATACACTTTATACTTAATTAGTCTACCCTACTTACACATAACAGTATACTGTAGAAGTAAATTTATTTACCTGTTTCAGGACAACGAAGCCGGGTCGACCACAATAAAATACCAAAGTTTTATCAATAAACACAAACTCCATATTCAGAATATGCTTTAAATGTGAAATCTGATTTCTACTTACAGTCGCCATGACGGAGGTGGCCTCGGTCAACACGTCACCAGTGTTGTTCCGACGGCGCTGTGGCTGGCTACCCCCAGAGGTTTGGCGCGAAGGGCCTGGGACTGCGGCAGCTGCATCCTCCTCCTCGTCATCCTCCTCGCTCCCACCATCTTCCGGCATCGTAGCAGTGTGCTGTGCCTGCAGACCAAGGAAAGCTTTTATTTATTATGTTAAAGTGCCTATCTATGTATTTTGTATTGAGACTTAATAAAATCTGTAAACAACTCTAGTGTGTTTATTTCCACCATGTCTGTCAATAACTATTACGAAGGTATGAATTAAATACATTATAAATACTGTTTTTAAGGAAAGGTAAAAAATTATTTCATAGGTAACAATATATATTGCAAAAGGCTGACGGGTTCTAGAACAGTACAGAAAATGCCACACAAATAGATTGATTAACCATAACCAGAGATGAATCGCACTATATATAAAGGTATATACCGAATTATGTAGATATTAAAATGTAAAGCTTGCAAACTAAACAAACAAAAACTGGGACAAGGACAATATAAGGTCAAATTAAATTATCAAAATCGCTATACTTACTAAAATATTATTATGTATAAACCCTATATATAATTACTAAAATATAATTATGTATAAACCCTATATAAACCAAGGAAATTACAATACTTGAACATACCTTTTTACAACCAATGCTCCGGGGTTTGTGCCGGACGATGTGGGTGGCCAGGAAGGAGAACACATCTAAAATCCACCTATCCCTCTCCGTCACGGTCTTGGTGGCCCCAGAACCACTCTTGGGGGCAGTCAGCTTCCCTTAGCGTGTCCTATTGTGTCGAGGAAGTGCCGGACCTGATATCCTGTGGAAGAGATGTTTCTGAGTTCACACAGGCATAAAATCATTTAATATAAGCATTGGCTAGCTGGCTCAGACAAAATAATATCATACAACATTCTAGAGTGAACAAGTGGCAATTTCGGACAATATAACAAATAAAACACTGACGGCGGCTTGGGAACTGAGGTAGGACCACACGCGGCTGGCTCTTTTATGGACGCTTGGTGGGCGGGGACTAGCGGGGACGCACGGGGTGATCACGTGAGGCGACGTTGCCATGTCGCAGTCTCAACTTTCAAATATTTTGGTCGGGGCATAGACTACGTCTGGTAACGTCTAGGCGCCGCATAGACGCTTCTACACGGCGCCTATGCGCTGACCAGTCACGTGGGTGACCCGCCCTTGAACCAATTTTGGCGGTTGGTCCGTCCTGATCCGTTTATTTTAGGTATGTCAACAATTTTCGGCTCCCTCGCCGCCGCGGCCCGTGTTGTGGCGTCACTTTACGTTCATGAACAGACCATACCCGTTTATGTCGGAGTCCTTGCACGATTGCATACGTTTTGAGTGGTCGGGGGAGGACGGGAGCTCAGGACGGGTATGTGTGAACCGAGCTTAATGCAAGGAAGACATTATTCTCAACACTCTTTTTCTGGAATACTAGTACAGAGTTCATGTAGCAAGCACTAGCTTCCCCCCAAACTTCAATACCATAGGTGAGATAAGGATATTTATAACTATAATATATTTGTTTTTAAGTTTAGATACATTCAGTAGTTTTCTTGCATTACATAACATACCTATTTCTTTTGAAGTGTTAGTTTTTTATAGTTTGCATGTTTGGGATGATAGAGAAAAATAAATGTGTATCCCCAAGAAGCTAGCATTATAAACCCATTTTACATTGTTATTACATATACTAATATCCAAATAAGTTGCTGTAGCTTTACCTTTAGTATGATATATGATGTAATTTGTGTTATCAATATTTAGAGCGAGTTTATTAGCAATAATTCACTCACTAGCATTTATCAACTCTAAATTAATTTGTAGTATTAAATTATGTTCATATTTGTCTTCAAGAAATATAATAGTGTCATCAGCAAACAAGATAGATATAAGAGAAGGTGATACACTTGTAATGTCATTCACATAGATTAAAAAGAGCAATGGACCCAGCCTTGTGGGACACAACATACAATATCATGTACAGTAGCCCAACTAAGTTTTTCACAGTACTCGCACACGTTGGGCGCTACATATGACAATATTGCTATCATTATTTGTTTGTATCATATTAAAAGGCTCTCTCTCTCTCTCTCTCTCTCTCTCTCTCTGAGGTTAATATCACTCGATTTTCACGCTACACTATTTGTAGATTAACATACACACACACACACACACACACACACACACACAGACACGGAAGGCAAAGTTCAGTGTTATAAACCCACATGCTACGCTGATTTCCCTGATAAAACAATGAGGTGTAAACAATTATGTTCATTTATCTAATTAACACTCTTTAAATAATACAGGTATGTTATAATCTGCATCATCTTGCAGTGCTGGGTTATACGAGTAGTTCTATTTGCAACATCTACATCAGGTAATATTATTAATGATCAGAACTAATGATAATGATAAGCTAAAGTTCTTACTGTTTCTATGAGATACTATTAGAATTTAGAAAATTATCGTTACCGTATCATGATTTTAAAATCTAACTTCGATGAAATTCTGTTTACTATGGAAATATATAGAAGTATAACTAAGTATGATTTAGTTTACCGGGTATATATATACTTTATGTTCTAATTTACAGAATCACACACACACACACACACACACACACACACACAGTGGTCCGTAGCATATTGGTTAGCACACTTGGATCACAGCCAAAAGGACACGGGTTCCATTCACAAGCAGGAAAGAAACATTTTGGGCAATTATTCTTACACAATGCGCCTCTCTTGACCTAGCAGTATAAATAGGCCTCTGGAATAAGAGGCCACTTACGAGAGGCCGGTCTATATGATCTGTGCCCCATGAATATTCTTTCCTCTCACTTAAACAGTAGGCTACCATAGTGCGGTTGGGAGTATGAACATGATTAGATTAATATCCAGTATTCGAGAATGGATAATAAGTCGTAGGCGTGCGCATAAACCTTTAACCGTCCTGGTGGTGTAATGGTTAAGGTGGCAAAAATATGTGTGTGATAACCCGGGTTCGAATCCCGGTGGATCATATATACTTTAATTAATTTCATTGGGGGTGTGGTGGTGAGATTAATAAAAATAATATTACTAATTAACTCCTTACTTATATTGTCCAAATACTATTAAGCTAGCATGACTTGATATAATATGCACATTGACCACTCCTGTCTATACCATCGGTTGTTTACCTAAAAACCAACCACGTTCGGTTTAGTAACTCATCCTAGCCACCTCGCCCGCCACTAGCTGTAAATATAGGATAGATCTTCCCCTATTACTTCCCCCCCCCCCCCTTAGTGAATGCATATAACTTGTTTGCGAATATAATACATAATACTTTACCGAAACTATCATTGGTGAATAGAGAGACCAGTTTATCATGAGAATCAATAAATATATAATCATTAATCCCATTAGGAATGACTAATTTTGTCAGTTTAATCGGGCTTTTCATTAGAGGGTTTATACAACTTAAGGAGGTTCTGTAGGAATTATAGGGACACATACTAGGTCATATTTACCCTCTGACTTTCATATTCCCTTTCCACTCTGAATAAAATAGTCTCCTTTTCTACTCTGAATATAATAGGATAATGCTAGTCTGGATAAACTGCCAAATACGCGTCCTGATTCCACTTGGCCTACATAAATATTAACATTAACAAACATCATAAAAGAGGGATTTTTTCAGAGTGCTGACTCCATGGGCTGACTGGCCCATGGTATAAAGACTAATATTAGTCTGTATACCGTGGACTGGCCCATTCACGGCGGATCCCATTGACAATCAGCACATCACAGCCATGTGCCTATATAATTATGTTTCAAAGCTTTCTGTCGTTATTGATCCTAGTGTAGCAATTGGTAGCCTATTTTACATATATATCTACCAAACTGATGCATGCTTATCACGGAGCAGCAGTCCGTTTTCCAAATCGTCTTTGTTGATCCCACTTACAACTTAAGCATCTGTATCATATCCTCTCTTACTCTACACTTCTAATTTATACAAGCCTAATGTTTTCCCAAGTCCCCTTTCTTTTGTACTGACCATATCATGTATTTCATGATATTCACTACCTCAATAATCGTTTACTTCTGTTAAATGTTCTAACCCAAGCTGGCTATAATTCCGTGTCACTTGGCCTTAGTCGTCAGGCGTTAGAATATTGTTGATGTTCTGTTCTATTATTCTGGATTGTTTTACCATTCTTCTTTGTACCGTAACTTCCAATCAATCTATGAACACTGGACAGCCAAATTAAAAACATAATCCATGTGAAGCCTTACTAAAGACGGGTGAAATTTTAAAATTACATTTGTTGTTATTCACGCTTCTACTGTAGATATCTATTAATAACTCTGATTTCAAACAATGTTGCATTGTTTTTTTGGTTTCATATCACGAACGACGATGACTTCCAAACCTTTTGTAATAATTGAGTTAATTAACTCCATGTTATTTAGCCATCTAGATACCACTGATATTGCGTCTTGCCCCTGTCACCACTCAGATTGGTGAACAAAATATATATATTTTTTCTTCTGAGATATAGCTGGTGGTTACTGGCTACCCTGGCCTTGAGTAAGGAGATGGGTAATGGAATCGGACATCACAAGAATGCATTGAGCTATTGAATCTCCTCATACGGGAGATATATGGTGCGTAATTATTGACGAAACAAATAGTGTTAAATTTATATCCTGAGATTTCTGTCGATTTCCCAATGTTCACTAAACTGCATGTATTTATCTACATTAAATATCAACTGACAAGATATTGCACCATTCAGGTAGTGTTTCAAATTATTTTTGGAGAGCATGAATCGTTATCAGGATCACTAATTCAACCTATATTTAGTGTCATTTGAAAAATTAGCAGTCTTTCTAGTTAGGCTTAAATCAAGGTCGCTAATGTAAAAAATTAACAATTGAGGAACTAAAACTGACCATCATGTAAGACCCCAACCTTCACGACACCCCAATCTGATTGTATAGGCTATTGTTAATGTAAATTTTTGGTTTCCTACTAATTAGCCATGGTCTAATTCACGTAATATAGTTCGCCCTATTCCATGAGCTGCTTCTTTAATCAGCAATCTTTCATGTGGATATTTATCGAAAACTTTACTGACATGTCAATATCTTTGAAGGTATTTTTTGTCTGTTTATCGATTCGTATGCTTGGGAAAAGAAAGGTTAATAGATAGCGAGACACACGCAGCCAACACGGTTAAATTCCATTACAAGATTGACGATTAAGCATTTAACAAATGTGACAGCAGCATGTACTACTCTTAACCCTTGTCTATCGGTGCCCGACTTAAGTCTGTGTCGAAAAATTTGGACTATGTGGCGGGGCCCGACTTAAGTCTGTGTGCAATTTGGCGCAATATTGGCTCTGAGAGAGAGACGAGCGACGGGAGGAGCATGGGTTACCTCATGACCGCTCGCCACGGCCGCCGTGGACCAACTGAGATGTACTCCACTTACATCCACCCTCACTCCCTCGCTACATACGTAATTATATAAAGAAATTACCGTATTTTAGCGATTTGCCCTTCGATTGCACGATCGTTGCAAGACAACCAGTGATCGTAGAAGGATGGTTCGGGTGTCATTGGAAATCTCAATTTACGCCCTTTCAGGGATACATACTTGTATTACGCTCTGGGTCTTGTTTATGCATGAAAAAGAGCACAGAATCAACCCCATTTATGGTAAAAAAAAAAAACGCTGAGCGGCACAGTGAAATATACTCCACCAACCGCTTTTAAGGTGTTAATTTGACGTTTTTAATTTAGTCAGTAGCCAGCCCTTATTCCCATAAGGGGTAGGGAGTATCAACAAGAAACACATGAAAGGAGGCAAAGCAAGAGGCGGCAAGGGAAGAATCCATACACCAGTTCGCACACAAACATTCGGAAACCTCAATCACTTATTAGCCCCCAAGATGACTGGCTTCACCTCAGATGCTATAAACGTTCGGACAAATTAAGACTCTTAGTCATTTAGCTGTATAAAATTAAATTTTATTGAGTAACATCTAATACAGTTGATGCATATAAACGTGTATGATAACTCATAAAATCTATACCCGGTATCAGCGAACTTGGAGCTAATCCTGACCGCATAACATATAAAGAACAAAACAAATATATGAGTAGATCAGGAAATAGATGTAGAAATTGACCACCCGTTTCTTGAGCACTTTCTTGGTTATAGAAAGGCTAAGGATAAGAATTACAGCCAATGTCGCTGACACCAACACCAAGTATAGTGTTAAGGAGGCCGGGGCTCTTATTAAAACAATCACTAACAAGTGTATAATAGATTATAATATAACAATCTATGCAACTTATCGTGTTAATTTTAAGTTATGTATACAATGTGGATCTATAAAGTAGAGACGCTTACCATTCTGCTGTGTGCGTGTGTGTGTGTGTGTGCTAATCTAAAAATTTTGTCGCGCGTATATCTATTATATTGAGAGAGAGAGAGAGAGAGAGAGAGAGAGAGAGAGAGAGAGAGAGAGAGAGAGAGAGAGAGAGAGAGAGACTTCTAATATACAGAGAGAGAGAGAGACACTTCTAATATGATACAAACAAATAATGATAGCAATATTGTCATATGTAGCGCCCAACATGTGCGAGTACTGTGTGCCCTGGCTGTGGTAGTGTAGGTGCCAGGTGGTGGGGCTGCCTAGACACCACGGGTCTGTACTAGACAGGACCACACGGGCTTGGGACGGGAGTGCAAACTAGACAGGTGCCACATACCTAATATTTTGTCGCAAAACTTAGTTGGGCTACTATACATAGGAGTTTTCATAACCAAAAGAAACATACTGTTAAATGTTACAATGATAACATGTGAAGTAATCATTGCTATACTCTGTATACCATACATTTCAAGTTTTCTAAATAAAATTAGCCGTGTCCAAAGCTTTACTTTAAATCTAAAAATACTTCCAACATAAGATACCCATTATATAATGCATTGAGTATTTTCTCTATTAGGGGATGGCAAATATATCATAATATAAACCGTCCTACATCCCTGTCGCAATGTCTAGTGTCAAATAATTGTCTGTTTTATTGCTCTAATAATTCCACCATAGTCTACGTTCTGTCTGTATCATATACAGTATGTAGTGTCATTTAAGGGGGATTGTATTCTATTAAATCATGTATTAATATCATCATCTGAGTCAAGTCTCTGTTAATTTAAGAATGACTAGGCTGACGGTTTTGGGAATGTATGAAACTGGCTAATTATTGATGTTGCTTGGGATAGGTATCAACGTTCTGAGATTGAGATATCACCTCTTACTATGGAAATACAGTATATGTGGAAGTGGAGGTAAAACACAATGCTAATGAAATTATTTAACAAGGCAATAAGGATTATTGGAAAGGATTCAAGTTTTTGCATGGATTGTTATGTCATTGAGTGGCACAGGGAGATATAATAGTAGATGCATTAAGCGTTGTGATGTATTTTATGATTGGGTGGATAAATATAGCTAATATCTACATGCTGATCAATGTATGGTATGTTAACATATGATTTTGTTTTCCTATATTCCATCTACTCCCCCTAGGGCATAGGCTGAAAGCCTGTACATTCAACCATTATTGAACGGTGAAGCTCGTGAGGTCTCGTTCCAGTCTAGGGGGTGAGACAGGTGAAGCACTTTTAGCTGCAACCAGCCCTTCCATCTTGCATGGGGCTTAGTTAGTCACTAACGGCTCGAAGCAACCCCATCTCTGAAGCTGCCTCACTCCAGTGCTTCACTGTCTTACCTCCCATACTCAGACCCTCACTCTCAGAATGCCACCTATTGAGCAATGAATTCGCTAGGCATTGTCCCCCTATAGCTCGCTCTGCTCATTCTCCACACGTACTGCCGCCTTTGTAACCTCACACAATCATGCTCTTCACTGATTTCAGCAACTTGCCATCTACTCCGTATATTCTAAGTACTTTCCACATACCTTCTCTATCCACTCTGTCATAGGCCTTCTCCAAACCCATAAAGGCAACATACACCTTTTGTTGCTTCTCCAGATATTTCTCCACAACACAATTCACAATTCAGGGTAAAAATCTGAGCTACACATCCTCTTCCCTTCCTAAAACCTCCCTGCTCGTCGCCTATCCATTTATTCGTTCTCACTCTCACTCTCTCACTCACTACCCTACTGTACACCTTCCCTACTACGCTTAAAAGACATATTCCTCGGTGGTTACCACACACTCCTCTTTCCCCTTTGCCCTTATATAGGTGGACTATTATGCCACTCTTCCAGTCATAGGGTGCACTCCCCTTCTCCCATGCTAGTTTGCACATTTTCCATACCCATTCTATCACTATCTCACCACCATACCTCAACATTTCCCCACACACTCCATCTGTTCCTGTTGCTTTCCCCAACTTCACTCTTTTCATGGCTTCCCACACTTCTGACCTCCTGAGGAGTATGTATACTGTATACATTATATATATATATATATATATATATATATATATATATAATAATATATATAATTATATATACAGTATATATATATCTTATCCATACACTGTACCAATCTTCCTCCTGTGATCCTCCTCCAGTGATAATACCGGAATCCCCCAGTCCCCTGCCGGACAATCCGCTTATGCTGGCCCGGTCTGCCATCTGGTTCCTCCTGATTGCGGCCCTCATCATGACCCTTGACATCTGGCTTGTAGACTCCCTCTATAAACGTTGGTTGGAATAGACGGTATACATTCGGAAAACTTTTTGTATACTGTAGATATAGGATCAGGTGGTTTAATGTCTCATTACCTATTTTGCTCCGAAATATCATGACTACTTACAGTATTTACTTTTATTTCTAAGCACTTCAGTATAATGGTCTCTTATTTATATCATATCCTGGTTTAGGAAGAAAGTTTGGATATTACACAAGTAGAAAATATATAATTTAACCATTTGAATATCAAATTTAAAATAACAGTCCAATAATTGTCTTGATAGAATGGAAAAAGGCTGCATCGTACTGAATGTTTTAGACAGTCACAAAGTATTTGTTTAGCAAATAATGTTCATATATCAGCTGTTAATGCTTACCTCACTTTACTTAATGAGAACAGAGGCAACAAAATGACGGAGTATACAGAAGACAGGTGAGCAGGCCCAGGTTTCCCTAAATAAACTGCCTGGGTGGACACAGGGCCCTGAGAAGCAACTTAGTGCTGGGCGAGACTACACGACTATTGCATACGAGAATCATAATACATTAATTGAAGACCTTTGAGCCCACAGAAAATATATAATATTAAAAGGCAACAGCTGAAATAAGGAAAAGCTGTTTTAGCTGATTTACAAGATGGAGAAATAGACAAAAATCATAAACATAATCATTCCATAGGTTAGGTTAATGTGATGTATTATTTTTGCAATCCATAATCAGGTTTTTAGAAACAGGTATCAATTATACATATCTTTGTATATACTGTATTGTAGTAATGAAGAGTAGTAGGTTATAGACTATAATATTTTTGGTAACGGGCATCAATACACGTATTCATACTTAACAATGTAGATACTAAGATTAATTGGTCTTAAAGAGTTGTATTGTAATACAACAACTATGTATTCAGTTAGTGTTCAGCAGTAGAGTAAGCAGGTTTAGAGTATTTATTGGAAAGTGTTACTACGTAAAATACTGTGATGATTACGTGATAACTTTTTAGAATGTAGCTATAAATGTTATGAAATAATCTGATGTGGAAATTAATGTTTGTTGTTATGGTTTAGTTGGTGGCATGTTTTCTCTGCAACTATGTTTTGAATAGCCTATTGATAGGCAGCCTCTAACAGGAGTAACGTTCAAAGTGGAGTACTGCGCTAGCCATAGGAATTATTCATACTTTGGACAGACATATTGTTTGCAGTTGAGTTGTTCAAACCGAGAACCATGTGAGGCCCGATATAGAAAGTGTTAATTTGTAAGGGAACAATTTCTGAATACAAATCATCTTTGTTTACGATTGGCTGTCATTTATCCACTAGAAATGTGAAAGTAATACTACACTATGAAATACGTATGTTAGAAATGTTAATCTCAAGACATATGAGTGTGTAATCTGTTCCGACTAGTATTAATATTAAAATATTATTTCATTTCTGCATTCATCCGGTGAAACAGTATACATTTTAGCGTAAAATGTATGTAGGAGTCTCTTACCTTTGAGTTATCAAATAATTTTGAGGGATAAAAGTTACTTGCTTTTCCGATATGCATTGCTGTTCAAGATTAAGGGGAGATTGTTATGTATTTGTTAAATTATTTGTTGATTTACTTAATGTTATTGTTGTACTTATTTTCCACTTTTCAGTATCCTACTAAGGTGGGAATAATTCGACAGTTGTTCAGAAGTTCGTACCTATATTTAGCAAACTCCCTGGTAGCATATATTCTACTTAGCAATTAATTCTCTGTTCGGGCCAAAATGAGTTCAACCCACAGATTGAATAGTATCGTCGATCCAATATAGATATAGTACGTTGGAACTCTTAAGTTCCCGTTACCACCTATTAGGATACCCGTTATTCAGGCATTGACTCACTCCGACTTCGATCCAAATGCACATCACTAATCTCCGAAATAATATGACAAACTTTACCGAGCCTCAATATGTCCAATCATAAGACCAAGGCTTTAATAAATGTAATCTCTATTTCCCTATCCTTATCACACAAATATATGTATATATATATATATATATATATATATATATATGGGTATCACTTATCTTAAATCAAGGAAAGATGTACCCGTAGGTAGTGTCGCTAAGATAACTATCCCGGAGTGTCTCCACTCAGGCTTCCTATTTAACAGATACATTAAGGGGAGGTATTTAGTTTGTTCCCTACGTTTTCATCAAGCTTAAAATTACACCCCCTTGAGCCCCTTTCAAGATAAATTTGTACATTTTTCGGTAGAAAAATGTCCCGGCTGAAAGCCGGTTCCTCTTACATTACAGGCTCGCTATCGCTCGCCAGGATAAAATCGACACCTAAATGGCACGAAAGGTCTTAATATGGGGTGAAAGTTCTTAAAATCGCTAAACTAATGGGGCAAACATTTTATAATATCAAAAGCAATGGGGCTAAACATGAGGGAGAAAGCGGTCAAGAAAAAAATCCCTCCAGTGGATATCTCCCCTTAACTCAATAACACTGATACCACTTGTATTATAATTCAAATAATATATTTCATTACATTGTCCGATATAATCACTATTTCCAAAATACCTATGTTACTAATACAATATTCAACACTTGATTATCTCCTAGATCAGGGTTACAATATCAGACTCAATATTCAACTCAATTGATATTTTTTTTTTTATTTATTATTATTTTTTTTTCTAAATTCCAACTACTCCATCTCGGGCATAGGCTGAG
>JBAKBP010013968.1:0-60846 GCA_037953745.1 Lithodes maja | reverse complement strand
AGGTCATCCCGAGAGCCCCGTTACAACCCATCCCTGTCATTGGGCCGCCCTTCAGCAAAGTAGTTATTGATATGGTTGGCCCATTGCCCCCCACTAGTGCCGGCAATAAATTTTTACTAACTGTAATGGATGTAGCAACATGGTATCCAGATGCTTACCCCATGTGCAACGGGATGGCTAAGACTGTTGTCAAAAACCTACTTGTCTATTTCTCTCGTTATGGCTACCCTCAGGAGATCCAGTCTGATCAGGGATCCAATTTTACTTCTGCTCTGTTTAAGCAGACCATGCAGCAACATGGGATAGTGTCTGGTGTCATCTGCCTACCATCCCGAGAGTCAGGGAGTTTTGGAAAGGTGGCACTCGACTCTCAAGAGTATGTTGCGGTGTTATTGCATGGAAAATGGGAAGGACTGGGATCTAGGTCTCCCATACGTTTTATTTGCTGCGAGAGAAGTACCTGGGGAGAGCTTGGGATTTAGCCCGAACGAGTTGGTTTTTGGACACAGGGTCAGGGGGCCCCTCCACATAGTCAAGGAGATCTGGGAGGGAGTCACAAAGCCATGCTCGCTTCTAAAGTATGTTGTTGAAAGCCGTGAGAGAATTCTAAAGAGCCTGGAGGTAGCAGGTCGGAACCTTAAGAGTTCACAAGCTCAAACACTCTTTCATCAATATTAAATGCACTGAACTATCCAACTCTAGCTCTTCCCAAGCTTTCTGGCATCTAGCCAAAAACCTCTCCAACAATTTCTCTTCCTCGTCTTTCCCTCCCCTTTCCCACTCTTATGACACAACCATCACTTCTTCCTCTGACAAGGCTAAACTCTTCGCTCAAACTTTTGCTAGAAACTCCACCTTGGATGATTCCGGTGCTATTCCTCCCTCTCCGCCCTCCTCTCTCTTACTTATGCCTAATATCCTAATCTCTTCTAAAGATGTACTTTCTACCCTCTCTGGGCTTAACACTAATAAGGCGTACGGTCCGGACGGTGTTCCTCCTGTTGTTCTCAAAAACTGTGCTTCCGTGCTAACTCCCTGCCTAGGCAAACTCTTTCGTCTCTGTCTATCCTCTAACGTCTTCCCTTCATGCTGGAAGTTTGCTCACATTCAACCTGTCCCAAAGAAGGGTGACCGCTCTCAACCCTCCAACTATCGTCCAATTGCTCTTATCTCTTGTCTTTCTAAAGTTTTTGAAACTATTCTTGCTTCCAAATTTCTTAAGCATTTCTCTTCTCATAATCTGCTCTCAGATCGCCAGTATGGCTTCCTTAAGGGTCGCTCTACTGGTGATCTTCTTTCATATCTTACTAACTCTTGGTCATCCTCCTTTCGGGACTTCGGTGAGACTTTTTCTATTGCACTAGACATATCGAAAGCCTTCGATAGAATCTGGCATAAATCTTTAATTTCTAAACTACCCTCCTTCGGTTTCTATCCCTCCATCTGTGCCTTTGTCTCTAATTTCCTTTCCGGCCGTTCCATAGCCGCGGTTGTGGACGGCCATTGTTCACTTCCTCACCCTATAAACTCTGGTGTTCCTCAGGGCTCTGTCCTATCTCCTATTCTCTTTCTAATTTTTATAAATGATCTCCTTAACTGTACCTTAATTCCCATCCATTCATACGCAGACGACTCAACCTTACACTACTCCATTAGTTTTTCAGAACGCCCCAGCCAGCAATCCCTCAACGACAAACGTAATGAAGCCATAGAACTCTTAAATTCTGATCTAAATACTATTTCCAATTGGGGCAGAGAAAACCTTGTTAACTTTAATGCTTCCAAAACCCAATTTCTCCATCTATCTACCCGTCAGGATCTCCCAGCGGACTATCCCTTATTCTTCAACAATACAAAAATCAACCCTTCATCTTCTCTCAATATTCTTGGTGTCTCTTTTTCTTCTGCTCTCATTTGGAAGGACCATATTACCAGTCTTGCTAAGGCAGCCTCCCAGAAGCTGGGTGTGCTCAACCGCCTTAGGGGGTTATTTTCCCCTGCACAGCTTCTTGCTCTGTACAGGGGCATAGTGCACCCTTGTATTGAGTATTGTTCACATGTGTGGGGAGGTTCCTCTCACACCGCTCTCCTAGACAAAGTTGAAAGGAAGGCCTTTCGTATCAATAACTCCCGTCCACTCACCAACTCTCTGCAATCTCTCTCTCTCCGCCGCAATGTTGCATCTCTCTCGCTATTCTATCGCTACTATAATAATCAGTGTTCCTCAGAGCTATCCCAGTGCATACCACCTCCTTTACGTAGGGCACGTGGTACCCGTCTTGCAACTCAATCCCACCCCTACTCTGTGCAACTCTCCAACCCAAGAGTGAAATGTTACTCTCAAACTTTCTTCTACTCAACAGCTGAGCTCTGGAACTCTCTCCCAGAATCAGTCTTTCCCTCTTCCTATGACTTAAATTGCTTCAAACTCTGTGTGTCCAGGCATTTTGGCTCGAACGTCCCTTGATTTTGGCCCTGTCACTCTTTCAACTATTGGGGGGGGGGGGGGGGCACTCGCTATAGGCAGTTATGCCTTTTGCCTCCCTCAATCACATAGAAAAAAAAAAAAAAAAAAAGATGAAGGACAGATACGACCAGAAGGTGAAGCTGAGGGAGTTTGAAGTAGATCAGGAGGTACTGATACTACTGCCTCTGGTGGACACCCCTTGTCTGCCAAGTATTCTGGTCCGTATCGGGTTGTAAGGAAGGTTTCTGATCTAGACTATTTAGTAGCTACTCCTGATCGTAAGAAAAAGAACCAACTTTGCCATGTAAATCTGATGAAAGAGTATGTGAGGCCCCCCTCCGAGCCTCTCACTGTCTCGGTGTTGATCTGCAGCGATCGTGGTGGAGAAGGAGGAAGGGACAGTCAAGCTGCGGGGGAGGATAATTGGGATTGTCATGTTTCCGCGGATCAGTGGGCGGGGAATTCTAGACAAGTGGCTCACGAGTTGATATTGCACCTGCCTGAGCAACAACGTATAGCTGTGCAGCACTTGTTCGATTCAAACCCAGCTGTTTTCGCGGAGCATCCTGGCCTCACTATTCAAGCGGTGCACGATGTCGATGTTGGGGACCACCCGCCCTTTAAATCAGTGCCATACCGTATTCCCCCTATTAAATTACCAGCACTTAGGGAAGAGCTGGATTATATGCTGAAACATGGGCTGATTTCTGAGGGTGCAGTAAGGTGGACTTCCCCAGTCACACTGCAGCCCAAACCAGATGGCAAGGTGCGGTTTTGTATAGATTTCCGCAGGTTGAATGGTTTAACCCCCACAAATGCCTACCCTCTCCCTCGCGTGGACGACAGTGTGGATAAGATAGGAAAAGCCAAGTTCTTCACTAAGATAGACCTTGTTAAGGGATATTGGCAAGTGCCCTTGTCTGAGCGAGCGCGAGAGGTGTGTGGGTTTGTGGTGGACGGTGCCACATATCGTTGCCATGTTATGCCATACGGGCTGAAAAATGCCCCAGCAACGTTTCAGAAATTAATGAACGACATTGTAGCCGACATTCCCAACTGTACAGTGTACCTAGATGATGTCATAATATACGACGATGATTTTAACAGTCACTATGCTCACATCGGACAGCTTTTTAATAAACTGAATGAAGCAGGTTTGGTGTTAAACCTGGGTAAGTGCGATTTTGTCAAAGCCACAGTTTTGTACCTGGGGTTCGAGGTGGGGATGTGTCAGGTGTGCCCTCCACAGACAAAGATCAGAGCCATCGATCAGTTTCCCCAGCCTACGACTAAGAAACAAATCATGCGGGTTCTAGGTATGATAGGCTATTATCGTCGCTTCATCAAAGGCTATTCGACTGTACTTGCACCTTTAACTGACTTATTATCTAAGGACAAGAAGTTCCGGTGGTCTCCTGAGTGTGCAGAGGCGTTTTCCTTGGTAAAACACCTGTTATGTACCCACCCCATACTCAGGGCCCCGGACTTCAGCAGACCTTTTCAGCTGGTGACTGATGCCAGTGGCGTAGGGGCTGGGGCTGTCTTGTTACAGACAGATGATGAAGGTATCGAACATCCAGTGAGTTTTTACAGTAAAAAATTCAATAGTGCACAAAGGAATTACTCTGTAATTGAAAAAGAACTCCTGGCGATAGTGCTGGCGCTCAGGCACTTCGATGTATATGTTCCTGCTTTCGGACCAGTCGTAGTGGTTTATACCGATCATCACCCTCTGAAATTCTTGAATCAGTTTCATAACCGGAATATGAGGCTGACCAGGTGGTCACTCATGCTTCAGGAGTATAATCTGGACATGCGCCATATTGCCGGTTCTGATAACGTGATAGCGGATTGTCTATCAAGGGTGGATGATGTTGGTTAGACTGCCACAGGATTGAGGGTTGAGTGTGGAGGAAAATAGGTTGTCACTGTAGTTCAGCCGAAAAAAACAAATTAAAAAAGCAAAAACCTTATAAAAACTCTTTATTTTTTATAATGTGTAGAATTTTGTATAAGATGATGTAGCAGTATCTAAGTTGAATGTTTTCGCTTATTGTTGCTGAGTTAGTTAAATTTGCTCGGTGGAGCGCAACAGTCTTTATTTTTTTTTTATATATAGTGCCTTGTGTCGCAACAGTGTGTTTTACTATGAGAAGCTTTCTGTTAGATATGAAGAACTTAGTCAAGGGTCTTATATCTTGGGGGAGGTGTGACGCTTCTGCACAGTAACCACGTGCGGGCATGCGCGCGCGTCGGCTGCCCAGCCGTTTAGAAACCTTAGTATTATATCCTACGACAATGTAACTAATGTCTGGGATATTCTTATGTTGTTTCACAGCTTGAAGCTGCCCTTATTATTAACCAACGCATCTTAGTATATTTTATTCTCGATAGTTGATTGTTTCATTATAATATATAAGATATAAGTCTAGTGAGAGCTGGAAGAGACGAGCGGGAGAGAGAGATCGGCTTGGGACGTTGCTTCGCGCGGAGAGACCAGCTTGGGACGAGCCTGAAGCGCTGCCACATGCATTTGATTGCAACGTTAGGCTTAGTTTCGACTCACGCACGGGGTAGAGGATTTTGACCAGGCAACTGTGTTGAGTGTTGCCAAGCCTGGGATGTATTCTGCATGCCTAGGGGGGGGGGGGGGGGGGTCCAGACAGATTCAAGACTCAGAGCTCACCTCATTGTCGTACCCTTCAGACCCCCTTGATATCTATCCCTCTCAACCCCACTTAGAAACGTTCTCTCTTACTTTGTATACCTTCTTTCCACTACTTCACCAATCTATTTAATTATCCCATCCCCTTGATAGACCTTATATCTATTATTGTATTAACGACGAGCTCTCAGATAACTAGATAGGTTTTTGGGCCTTATGCAGGGATGTAATTGTTAATGAGACCTAGGAAGCTCTTTTGTTGTCTCATATTTGGTGGTTTCATGCTTGCTAGTGTGTTCTTGTGTCAGGTTAGCAGGGGCTAGACCGGAGGGGAGGCTTTTTGCGATCCTTTAAGTAAAGTCTGCTGGTGCGAGTCCCGTGGACCCGCACGACTTTACTAGGATACCCGTGGGAGTCTGGGGGCATTTTCTTGTCTGTGTCCCTGTGTGTCTAGCGTTGTGTTGTGTGAGGGCCCTTGCCTAGTCCACTCATCACTGCACTAGCACGTCTTGCTTTTGTTTTAGGGTCGCCAGGAGAGAGTCAGATACTTGCGATCTGAGTCTCTCAAGAGAGCACCCTTTCAATTAGAGTAATTTGGCGCACAGACCTGGGAACGTCCCTAGGATAGAGCAGGTGGCTCAGCCCGGGTATCCGAAGCCTATATCCTTCCAGCTAGACCTCTGCCACCTGGCAGATTAACAGCTAGGGGTTTATTATCTCTGTATGTTTGTCATTGTGCCACAGTTTACCGTTTTTGTGAGCATTGTGAGTCAGGGTGTGGCTTAGAGACTCTGTCCGAGCAGGCTTGCCTGACTATGAGTGAGAAGCACACCTGTATGTGGTTATGTTGCGAGTTGCTGCCTTTATTTAATTATACCTATGCCATTATACACTGTATGTCCTATCACTAGTATTTATTCCTGCTTATGAGTTAAGAGTTCTCTAAATCCGTAACGTACTTTCTTTGCTAAGCATCAGATCCTACAGTAGCCGCATGCAGTTTAGAGACCCGCATCTTGTCTACCTGCACGATGTTTTGAGGACTGTTTGCTTTCACCTTCTTTCACGCAGGGGTGTTTAGTTGTATTAATTAACGTAACGTTAAATGTACTTTCTTCTAGTTTGTTATTAAATTGTTTCTGCAATTTAATTCCGTTATCTATCTTTTCCTTGAAGGTTTAAGTCAATTTTATTGTGTGATCTTTAATATAGCCTGCTTGACTATCAGCAGTCTATAGTGCGTGCACCCTGTAACCGAGTCATAGGATACCTCATTGTCCAGGCAGGACTCTTGACGGTTTAGGGTGGTTTGTTGCCTGGGTTTATAGATAAGGGTTGGATCTAGCGTTTTCCGTTGTTGCTTGTTGCCGCATACCTAGTCCAATAGAAAGAGCCCAGTGTTTATATATCCCAGGACGTAACAATCTATACCAAAAATTACGCGCATCAGACGAAAACTTTATTTTTGGCGAATATTTTTACGTTTAACTCTTGGGCGCACCTATAGTATTGCTAATTTTGTTTTCCCACTCACAAATTATACCTCGGCTCACTCAGAGCTGAAGTTTCGCGCCCGGCAATAATTTGTTTCTTTGACGTTTTTATCCACCAAAAATCCTTGTATTTCGATAAATGAGGTACCATCGGTTTCGTTATTGATTGAACTTGAAGATAAGCAAATTCAAACATATAATAAATTCAAAACAAACACATTGCGGCACTCTGTAATAAGTATTGTAAACAACAAATTGAAACACAATATCTCCAACTCGCACAAGCTCAAAATATTGTCAGAGATTTTTTTTTATGTACATACATATATGAAAGTGGAATTTTATGAGGATTCCACCGGTAACTTCAGAATTACGATAAACCAAATAGTTACTGAGATAAACGAATAAAAGTGAAAGTATCAAAAACAGACTGAGCCGTACTTTGCCCGTTTCCCCGTCGCCGTGAATAAACCCAGATAAACTGAGAGGGTTGCCAAGAGTTTCCATTGAACGTGACTTGATACTGAGTATCTATACCAAAAATGACACGCATCAGACGAAAACCTTTATTTTGGCGAATATTTTTAAGTTTAATGACTCTGAAAGAGTCATCTTGCACTTAGGAATATACTACCCTAATGACTCACATGGAGTCATCGTGCGCCCAAGAGTTAAACTCTTGGGCGCACCTAAAGTATTGCTATTTGTTTTTCCACTCACAAATTATATCTCGGCTCACTCAGAGCTGGAGGTTTCGCGCCCGGCGATAATTTGTTTCTTTGACGTTTTTATCCACCAAAAAATCCTTGTATTTCGATAAATGAGGTACCATCGGCTTCGGTATTGATTGAAATTGAAGATAAGCAAATACAAACATAGAATAAATACAAAACAAAATCATTGTGGCACTTCGTAATAAGTATTGTAAACAAAAAATCGAAATACCTTATTTCCAACTCGCGCTAGCTCAAAATTTTGTTGGCAACATATTTTATTTGCATATATATATATGGAAGCGGAATTTTATGAGGATTCCATTGGTAACTTCAGAATTTCGATAAACCAAATAGTTACTGAAATAACCGAATAAAAGTGTAAATATCGAAAACAGACTGAGCCGCACTCTGCCCGCTTCCCAGCCGCCGTGAGTAAACCCATATAAACTGAGGGGGTTGCCAAGAGTTTTCCATTGAACGTGACTTGATACTGAGTATCTATACCAAAAATGACGCGCGTCAGACAAAAACATTATTTCTGGCGAATATTTTTAAGTTTAACTGATGGGCGCACCTAAAGTATTGCTAATTTTTTTTCCCACTCACAAATTATATCTCGGCTCACTCAGAGCTGGAGTTTCGCGCCCGGCGATTATTTGTTTCTTTGACGTTTTTATCCACCAAAAAATCCTTGTATTTCGATAAATGAGGTACCATCGGCTTCGTTATTGATTGAACTTGAAGATAAGCAAATAAAAACATAAAATAAATACAAAACAAAATCATTGCGGCACTTTGTAAAAAGTATTGTAAACAAAAAATCGAAATACCTTATTTCCAAACTTGCGCTAGCTCAAAAATTTATGTGCAATATTGTTTATTTGCATAAATATATGGAAGCGGAATTTTATGAGGATTCCACCGGTACATTCAGAATTACGATAAACCAAATAGTTACAGAGATAAACGAATAAAAGTGAAAGTATCGAAAACAGACTGAGCCGTACTCTGCCTGCTTCCCAGCCGCCGTGAGTAAACCTAGATAAATTGAGGGGGTTGCCAAGAGTTTCCATTGAACTTGACTTGATACTGAGTATCTATAACAAAAATGACGCGCGTCACACGAAAACTTAATTTTTGGCGAATATTTTTAAGTTTTATGACTCTGAACGAGTCATCTTGCGCTTAGGGGTAGACTACCCTAATGACTCACATGGAGTCATCATGCGCCCAAGAGTTAATGACTCTGAAAGAATCATCTTGCGCTTAGGAATATAGTACCCTAATGATTCATATGGAGTCATCGTGCGCCCAAGAGATAAAACTCTTGGGCGCACCTACAGTATTGCTAAAAAAAAATTCCCACTCACAAATTATATCTCGGCTCACTCAGAGCTGGAGTTTCGCGGAGCATCCTGGCCTCACTATTCAAGCGGTGCACGATGTCGATGTTGGGGACCACCCGCCCTTTAAATCAGTGCCATACCGTATTCCCCCTATTAAATTACCAGCACTTAGGGAAGAGCTGGATTATATGCTGAAACATGGGCTGATTTCTGAGGGTGCAGTAAGGTGGACTTCCCCAGTCACACTGCAGCCCAAACCAGATGGCAAGGTGCGGTTTTGTATAGATTTCCGCAGGTTGAATGGTTTAACCCCCACAAATGCCTACCCTCTCCCTCGCGTGGACGACAGTGTGGATAAGATAGGAAAAGCCAAGTTCTTCACTAAGATAGACCTTGTTAAGGGATATTGGCAAGTGCCCTTGTCTGAGCGAGCGCGAGAGGTGTGTGGGTTTGTGGTGGACGGTGCCACATATCATTGCCATGTTATGCCATACGGGCTGAAAAATGCCCCTGCAACGTTTCAGAAATTAATGAACGACATTGTAGCCGACATTCCCAACTGTACGGTGTACCTAGATGATGTCATAATATACGACGATGATTTTAACAGTCACTATGCTCACATCGGACAGCTTTTTAATAAACTGAATGAAGCAGGTTTGGTGGTAAACCTGGGTAAGTGCGATTTTGTCAAAGCCACAGTTTTGTACCTGGGTTTCGAGGTGGGGATGTGTCAGGTGTGCCCTCCACAGACAAAGATCAGAGCCATCGATCAGTTTCCCCAGCCTACGACTAAGAAACAAATCATGCGGTTTCTAGGTATGATAGGCTATTATCGTCGCTTCATCAAAGGCTATTCGACTGTACTTGCACCTTTAACTGACTTATTATCTAAGGACAAGAAGTTCCGGTGGTCTCCTGAGTGTGCAGAGGCGTTTTCCTTGGTAAAACACCTGTTATGTACCCACCCCATACTCAGGGCCCCGGACTTCAGCAGACCTTTTCAGCTGGTGACTGATGCCAGTGGCGTAGGGGCTGGGGCTGTCTTGTTACAGACAGATGATGAAGGTATCGAACATCCAGTGAGTTTTTACAGTAAAAAATTCAATAGTGCACAAAGGAATTACTCTGTAATTGAAAAAGAACTCCTGGCGATAGTGCTGGCGCTCAGGCACTTCGATGTATATGTTCCTGCTTTCGGACCAGTCGTAGTGGTTTATACCGATCATCACCCTCTGAAATTCTTGAATCAGTTTCATAACCGGAATATGAGGCTGACCAGGTGGTCACTCATGCTTCAGGAGTATAATCTGGACATGCGCCATATTGCCGGTTCTGATAACGTGATAGCGGATTGTCTATCAAGGGTGGATGATGTTGGTTAGACTGCCACAGGATTGAGGGTTGAGTGTGGAGGAAAATAGGTTGTCACTGTAGTTCAGCCGAAAAAAACAAATTAAAAAAGCAAAAACCTTATAAAAACTCTTTATTTTTTATAACGTGTAGAATTTTGTATAAGATGATGTAGCAGTATCTAAGTTGAATGTTTTCGCTTATTGTTGCTGAGTTAGTTAAATTTGCTCGGTGGAGCGCAACAGTCTTTATTTTTTTTTTTATATATAGTGCCTTGTGTCGCAACAGTGTGTGGTACTATGAGAAGCTTTCTGTTAGATATGAAGAACTTAGTCAAGGGTCTTATATCTTGGGGGAGGTGTGACGCTTCTGCACAGTAACCACGTGCGGGCATGCGCGCGCGTCGGCTGCCCAGCCGTTTAGAAACCGGCTGGTGGTAGCCAGCCGGCAGGCTTTCCCTTAGTATTATATCCTACGACAATGTAACTAATGTCTGGGATATTCTTATGTTGTTTCACAGCTTGAAGCTGCCCTTATTATTAACCAACGCATCTTAGTATATTTTATTCTCGATAGTTGATTGTTTCATTATAATATATAAGATATAAGTCTAGTGAGAGCTGGAAGAGACGAGCGGGAGAGAGAGATCGGCTTGGGACGTTGCTTCGCGCGGAGAGACCAGCTTGGGACGAGCCTGAAGCACTGCCACATGCATTTGATTGCAACGTTAGGCTTAGTTTCGACTCACGCACGGGGTAGAGGATTTTGACCAGGCAACTGTGTTGAGTGTTGCCAAGCCTGGGATGTATTCTGCATGCCTAGGGGGGGGGGGGGGGGTCCAGACAGATTCAAGACTCAGAGCCTACCTCATTGTCGTACCCTTCAGACCCCCTTGATATCTATCCCTCTCAACCCCACTTAGAAACGTTCTCTCTTACTTTGTATACCTTCTTTCCACTACTTCACCAATCTATTTAATTATCCCATCCCCTTGATAGACCTTATATCTATTATTGTATTAACGACGAGCTCTCAGATAACTAGATAGGTTTTTGGGCCTTATGCAGGGATGTAATTGTTAATGAGACCTAGGAAGCTCTTTTGTTGTCTCATATTTGGTGGTTTCATGCTTGCTAGTGTGTTCTTGTGTCAGGTTAGCAGGGGCTAGACCGGAGGGGAGGCTTTTTGCGATCCTTTAAGTAAAGTCTGCTGGTGCGAGTCCCGTGGACCCGCACGACTTTACTAGGATACCCGTGGGAGTCTGGGGGCATTTTCTTGTCTGTGTCCCTGTGTGTCTAGCGTTGTGTTGTGTGAGGGCCCTTGCCTAGTCCACTCATCACTGCACTAGCACGTCTTGCTTTTGTTTTAGGGTCGCCAGGAGAGAGTCAGATACTTGCGATCTGAGTCTCTCAAGAGAGCACCCTTTCAATTAGAGTAATTTGGCGCACAGACCTGGGAACGTCCCTAGGATAGAGCAGGTGGCTCAGCCCGGGTATCCGAAGCCTATATCCTTCCAGCTAGACCTCTGCCACCTGGCAGATTAACAGCTAGGGGTTTATTATCTCTGTATGTTTGTCATTGTGCCACAGTTTACCGTTTTTGTGAGCATTGTGAGTCAGGGTGTGGCTTAGAGACTCTGTCCGAGCAGGCTTGCCTGACTATGAGTGAGAAGCACACCTGTATGTGGTTATGTTGCGAGTTGCTGCCTTTATTTAATTATACCTATGCCATTATACACTGTATGTCCTATCACTAGTATTTATTCCTGCTTATGAGTTAAGAGTTCTCTAAATCCGTAACGTACTTTCTTTGCTAAGCATCAGATCCTACAGTAGCCGCATGCAGTTTAGAGACCCGCATCTTGTCTACCTGCACGATGTTTTGAGGACTGTTTGCTTTCACCTTCTTTCACGCAGGGGTGTTTAGTTGTATTAATTAACGTAACGTTAAATGTACTTTCTTCTAGTTTGTTATTAAATTGTTTCTGCAATTTAATTCCGTTATCTATCTTTTCCTTGAAGGTTTAAGTCAACTTTATTGTGTGATCTTTTATATAGCCTGCTTGACTATCAGCAGTCTATAGTGCGTGCACCCTGTAACCGAGTCATAGGATACTTCATTGTCCAGGCAGGACTCTTGACGGTTTAGGGTGGTTTGTTGCCTGGGTTTATAGATAAGGGTTGGATCTAGCGTTTTCCGTTGTTGCTTGTTGCCGCATACCTAGTCCAATAGAAAGAGCCCAGTGTTTATATATTCCAGGACGTAACAATCTATACCAAAAATTACGCGCATCAGACGAAAACTTTATTTTTGGCGAATATTTTTACGTTTAACTCTTGGGCGCACCTATAGTATTGCTAATTTTGTTTTCCCACTCACAAATTATACCTCGGCTCACTCAGAGCTGAAGTTTCGCGCCCGGCAATAATTTGTTTCTTTGACGTTTTTATCCACCAAAAATCCTTGTATTTCGATAAATGAGGTACCATCGGTTTCGTTATTGATTGAACTTGAAGATAAGCAAATTCAAACATATAATAAATTCAAAACAAACACATTGCGGCACTCTGTAATAAGTATTGTAAACAACAAATTGAAACACAATATCTCCAACTCGCACAAGCTCAAAATATTGTCAGAGATTTTTTTTTATTTACATACATATATGAAAGTGGAATTTTATGAGGATTCCACCGGTAACTTCAGAATTACGATAAACCAAATAGTTACTGAGATAAACGAATAAAAGTGAAAGTATCAAAAACAGACTGAGCCGTACTTTGCCCGTTTCCCCGTCGCCGTGAATAAACCCAGATAAACTGAGAGGGTTGCCAAGAGTTTCCATTGAACGTGACTTGATACTGAGTATCTATACCAAAAATGACACGCATCAGACGAAAACCTTTATTTTGGCGAATATTTTTAAGTTTAATGACTCTGAAAGAGTCATCTTGCACTTAGGAATATACTACCCTAATGACTCACATGGAGTCATCGTGCGCCCAAGAGTTAAAACTCTTGGGCGCACCTAAAGTATTGCTATTTGTTTTTCCACTCACAAATTATATCTCGGCTCACTCAGAGCTGGAGTTTCGCGCCCGGCGATAATTTGTTTCTTTGACGTTTTTATCCACCAAAAAATCCTTGTATTTCGATAAATGAGGTACCATCGGCTTCGGTATTGATTGAAATTGAAGATAAGCAAATACAAACATAGAATAAATACAAAACAAAATCATTGTGGCACTTCGTAATAAGTATTGTAAACAAAAAATCGAAATACCTTATTTCCAACTCGCGCTAGCTCAAAATTTTGTTGGCAACATATTTTATTTGCATATATATATGGAAGCGGAATTTTATGAGGATTCCATTGGTAACTTCAGAATTTCGATAAACCAAATAGTTACTGAAATAACCGAATAAAAGTGTAAATATCGAAACAGACTGAGCCACACTCTGCCCGTTTCCCAGCCGCCGTGAGTAAACCCATATAAACTGAGGGGGTTGCCAAGAGTTTTCCATTGAACGTGACTTGATACTGAGTATCTATACCAAAAATGACGCGCGTCAGACAAAAACATTATTTCTGGCGAATATTTTTAAGTTTAACTGATGGGCGCACCTAAAGTATTGCTAATTTTTTTTCCCACTCACAAATTATATCTCGGCTCACTCAGAGCTGGAGTTTCGTGCCCGACGATTATTTGTTTCTTTGACGTTTTTATCCACCAAAAAATCCTTATATTTCGATAAATGAGGTACCATCGGCTTCGTTATTGATTGAACTTGAAGATAAGCAAATAAAAACATAGAATAAATACAAAACAAAATCATTGCGGCACTTTGTAAAAAGTATTGTAAAAAAAAAATCGAAATACCTTATTTCCAAACTTGCGCTAGCTCAAAAATTTATGGGCAATATTGTTTATTTGCATACATATATGGAAGCGGAATTTTATGAGGATTCCACCGGTACATTCAGAATTACGATAAACCAAATAGTTACAGAGATAAACGAATAAAAGTGAAAGTATCGAAAACAGACTGAGCCGTACTCTGCCTGCTTCCCAGCCGCCGTGAGTAAACCTAGATAAATTGAGGGGGTTGCCAAGAGTTTCCATTGAACTTGACTTGATACTGAGTATCTATAACAAAAATGACGCGCGTCACACGAAAACTTAATTTTTGGCGAATATTTTTAAGTTTTATGACTCTGAACGAGTCATCTTGCGCTTAGGGGTAGACTACCCTAATGACTCACATGGAGTCATCATGCGCCCAAGAGTTAATGACTCTGAAAGAGTCATCTTGCGCTTAGGAATATAGTACCCTAATGATTCATATGGAGTCATCGTGCGCCCAAGAGTTAAAACTCTTGGGCGCACCTACAGTATTGCTAAAAAAAAATTCCCACTCACAAATTATATCTCGGCTCACTCAGAGCTGGAGTTTCGCGCCCCGCGATAATTTGTTTCTTTGACGTTTTTATCCACCAACAAATCCTTGTATTTCAATAAATGAGGTACCATCGGATTCGTTATTGATTGAACTTGAAGATAAGCCAATACAAACATAGAATAAACACAAAACAAACACATTGCGGTACTCCGTAATAAGTATTGTAAACAAAACATTTAAATACCTTATTTCCAACTCGCGCTAGCTCATAATTTTGTAGAACATTTTTTATTTGCATAATTATTTGGATGCAGAATTTTATGAGGATTCCATCAGTAACTTCAGAATTACATTAAACCAAATTGTTACTGAGATAAACGAATAAAAGTGAAAGTATCGAAAACAGACTGAGCCATACTCTGACAGCTTCCCAGCCGCCGTGAGTGAACCCAGAAGAACTGAGGTGGTTGCCAAGAGTTTCCATTGAACTTGACTTGATACTGAATATATTTACCAAAAATGACGCGCGTCAGACGAAAACTTTATTTTTGGCGAATATTTTTATGTTTAATGACACTCTGAAAGAGTCATCTTGTGCTTAGAAATATACTACCCTACTGACACACATGGAGTCATCGTGCACCCAAGAGTTAAAACTCTTGGGCGCACCTAAAGTATTGCCAAGTTTTTTTTCCCCACTCACAAATTATATCTCGGCTCACTCAGAGCTGGAGTTTCGCGCCCGGCAATAATTTGTTTCTCTGACGATTTTATCCACCAAAAAATCCTTATATTTCGATAAATGAGGTATGTTACGGCTGGATCGGCAATACATATTCGGGATTCTTGATCGCAGGACAGAAATGGCTTATGTGACAACGACACGCTCGATTCCAGTCCCAAATACTATATGCTCCAGACAACAAAAGCACCAACGCCCTACAGAGTTATCGTCTATGGTAACGAGGTACCTTAACTCGGCGAAAGTGTACAACAGGGGTAGGCTATGAGGCTAAACTCCCTCAGACATTTATAGGTTACGTTATTACTAAAGAAATGCAATACTCAAGAAACTACGTTAATATTAAGCCTCTAATAATGTAGAATAGAAGCAGGCTAAAGGTATGACAGTGAAATGCTAAATGACAAATGTACACGCCTACTTGAAAGCGCGTGCACTAGAATAACTGTCCCCTACTAACATGCACTAGCATGTAGCATACAAGATGTTCATGATCCAGTAGATACCTAATAATACACATGGAAGGAACATAAACAGTAGTCACTTATTATAAGAATGAATCTATACTTGGAATAACTAAAAGGTTGCAGGCAACAGTACTGCGCCGGTAGCCTACTACCGCATAGGCTACTTCGCTTCTCTCACTCTGTCTCCCCTCTGAGTCTGTATGCGCCCTACGCAACAGAACTCCGGACACAGCAGCAAAACGACAGTGCAGTTAATTGATACATGAAAGTATTAATAGTGTTGTCTTGTGTGTGAGTAATGTGTACTGTAAAGTGTTATATACATAAACTTAAAGAGAGCTGCAATGCATAGTAAAATAAAGATATCACCCACTCATCATCCCCATGTGTTCTAGCTAGCAGGCCAAGTCACAGGAACAACGAGTCCCAGCACCGAAAGCGAGAACCCAGGAAAAGACTGCAGAGAACACAAGGACAGATAAATTACGTTACTCTACTATACCGGCACTACGAGCGAGCTGTAGTCTCTGGTACTGCACTCGCTCCTGGCTCGGTAGGCAAATCAAGGCTAAGTCCTCGCCCCTCTACAGACAACTCCTGGGCATGGTCGGGCTCTTACACATGGCACTAGTCTAGTCACAAATTGGATGATGAGCTGGGCATATAACTCGTGAACATGTAGAACGTTCACCAACTATCCTCATCAAGAAGATCGCTGTTCACATTAACCCCTTAAATCTAATACATGTAAATATATGCTTGTCCTAAGAGTAATACGAGAGGTGAGTGCTGAAACTCCTTTAGGACCTCAAGGGAAGGTTATGCATTTAAATAGAGAGAAGAATGAAATGAGAGTAATGTCGTCAGAGAGAAAGAGTGCAACCGTGAGAAATTGGGAGAGAGGGCAAGGGATGTTAGAATCTCAAAGGTTCTAGGCAACCTGATCATGGAACACACAGCGAGCCTCCATGCAATGTGCAGTACGACAACATGGGCAGCCAGGCAGCATATGCAGGCGGCAATGTACTACCAACCCTGTCGCACCTAGCTATAAGCGCAGGGCTGCCAACCGGTCCATACGTCTGGCAACCATTGCTACCCTCTCGCTCTGAAGTCTAACTCTCACTCTCTCTCTCTGAATTCCTATCATCTCATCTATCAACTTCTCTATTGATACTACATATTAAATGGAAGGTCTCGACATGGCTTAAAACAAAACCCACCACTGGTTAGCACATGACGAGACCTTTGCAGAGATACAAAGAACATAGTTATACGTTGTCACACTCAATATAAGCAGCCAGCACGGTACACGGTACACGCACCGTGACGGTACAGTGGAGTACCAAGGAGTACAATCAGGTTGCGTTGCTACGCACTGGGTGCGTCACAGCCCCCCCAAGATTTTAGATAATCGACCTTAGAAGCATTATCAAAATCTGACAGGCAACCAACCGACCTGCTACCCTTAGCTGCCACTAATTGCAAAAGGTGCACAACAACTGAAGTGTGAATTATACATAAAACACAATATCGCATGCATCATGCTACAACAATAAAGACTTACAAAACTAAAAAAAAAAATTCTCGTTTATTTTATTGTTTTATAATCTTTTTGGACGGCGTTATGATAGCCTAATTTTACTCCTGCTCAACCCACACACCGTGCACGACTATCCTGGATCATCAACCCTTGATAGACAATCTGCTATCACGTTCTCACTCCCGGCAATATGCTGAATGTTGAGATTATACTCTTGGAGCATTAGGGACCACCTGGTCAACCGCATATTCCGATTGTGAAACTGATTTAGGAATTTCAAGGGATGATGGTCCGTATAAATCGTCACTACCGGGCCGTAGGCTGGAACATAAACTTCGAAATGTTTGAGCGACAAGACGATAGCAAGAAGCTCCTTCTCTATAGTCGAGTAATTCCTTTGTGCCGAATTAAACTTGCGAGAAAAGAAGCTCACTGGGTGTTCCAAGCCCTCGGAATCAGTCTGCAGTAACACTGCCCCGGCACCCACACCGCTGGCATCAGTCGCCAGCTGAAAACTCCTGGAGAAGTCTGGGGCTCTCAAAATCGGATGTGTACACAGCAGGTGCTTGACTAGGTCGAAAGCCCTCTGACACTCCGCAGCCCAACAGAACTTCACTGACTTCGACAGTAGATCAGTTAACGGTGCTAAGACAGTAGAGTATCCCCGGATGAAGCGCCTATAATAGCCTATCATACCTAGGAACCGCATGACCTGGCGCTTAGTGGTGGGCCTGGGAAACATATTGATAGCCTGTATCTTGCTCAGGGGGGGGCACACCCGGCCTAACCCGACCACGAAGCCAAGATACTGCACAGTAGCCTTTACAAACTCGCACTTCCTCAGGTTCACCACCAGCCCAGCATCGTGCAACTTCCCAAACAGGGTCTCTAAGTTCCTTAGGTGATTTTCAAAATTGTCATCATACACTATCACGTCATCAAGGTAGACCGTGCAGTTAGGGATTTCGTCACAAATATCGTTCATCAGGTTCTGAAACGTGGCAGGTGCGTTATTAAGCCCATAAGGCATTACGTTACATTGGTAGGTCTTGCCATCTACCACAAAACCACAAACTTGCTTAGCTCGGTCCGACAGGGGTACTTGCCAGTAGCCTTTTACAAGATCAATTTTAGTAAGGTACTTTGCATTCCCTATCTTGTCCACGCTGTCGTCAACTCGAGGCAAAGGGTAAGGGTTGGTAGTGGTCAAGCCATTTAGCCTACGAAAATCTATGCAGAACCGCACCTTGCCGTCAGGTTTTGGCTGCAACGTGACGGGTGATGTCCACTTCACATAACCTTCAGTGATCATCCCTCTCTCAACCATGTACTTTAACTCCTCCCGTAAAGCTGGCAACTTTACCGGGGGCACACGGTAGGGCACTGACTTGAAGGGCACATTATCACCGACGTCCACGTCGTGCGTTACCTGAGTAGTGAGATCTGGGTGTTCGGCGAAAACAGAGGGGTATGACCTGAACAGGCCTAGGACAGCAGCACCCTGGTGCTCAGGCAGGTGACTTACAGCTTGCCTAGCCTCTTGTTCAGTATTCCCCGCCCACTGTTCCGCGGAAATGACACAGTCCCAGCTATCCTCCTCAGCAGCATGACTGTCCCCACCTCCTTCTCCACCCTGGCCGCTGCAGGCCAGCACAGGGACAGTGAGAGGCTCTGAGGGGCGTCTCACATACTCTTTCATGAGGTTAACATGACATAACTGATGTTTTTTTCTACGGTCAGGTGTTGCAACGAGATAATCAAGGTCGGACAGTTTCTTAGCCACCACATACGGCCCAATAAACTTGGCAGAAAGGGGGTGTCCAGGCAAAGGTAAAAGCAACATTACCTCCTGACCCACCGAAAACTCCCGAAGCTTCACCTTGGCGTCATACTGGTGCTTCATGACCGCCTGTGCATTAACCAAGTTATTACCTGCCGCTGCCATGCAACCTATAAGTCTCTCCCGGCTCTCAAGGATATATTTAAGTACAGACCCCGGCTTCTCTTCGCCCTCCCAGATCTCTTTCACCATACTTAAAGGTCCTCTCACATTATGGCCAAAGACTAGTTGATTTGGACTGAACCCCAGGCTCTCTCCTGGGACTTCACGTGCAGCGAACAGAACATACGGCAGACCCAAATCCCAATCAGTGTCATGTTCTGCACAGTAACAGCGTAGCATACTCTTCAGGGTCGAGTGCCACCGCTCCAAGACTCCCTGACTCTCGGGATGGTAGGCTGACGACACTACAGAACATATACCGTGCAACTGAAGGGTTTGCTTGAACAATTTGGATGTAAAATTGCTCCCCTGGTCTGACTGCACCTCACGTGGAAATCCATAACGGGAACAGAACAATAATAAGTTTTAACAACTGCCTTTGCCGAGCCGTTTCTCATGGGGTATGCGTCCGGGTATCTCGTAGCCACATCCATGATTGTCAACAGGAATTTATTGCCACTACTAGTAGGCGGGAAAGGGCCAACCAAATCTACTACAACTTTGCTGAACGGAGGCCCGGTGACAGGTATGGGAAACAAAGGTGCCTTCGGGATTGTCTGGTTAGGCTTCCCCGTTGTCTGGCAGGTCGCACACCCAGCCACCCATGCACAGACATCAGCCTTGACCCCAGGCCACCAGAAAACCCTGCCCAATGCCGCCAATGTTTTTGTTACCCCCAAATGACCCGCCACCGGCACATCATGCGCCAGACACAATAAGGACTCTCTATACTTATTTGGAACAACCACCTGGTCTACTACCCTCGCACCGCCCTCCCACTTCGATTTTGGGTCTAGAAATCTGCGGTACAATATCCTGTTGAGCCTAAAGAAATCTCCCGGCTTCGCATCCCCATCTTCCTCCAACTCTATGGCACCATTGCTATAACGAGCTAGGCTAGCGTCTTGCAGCTGCTGCTCACTAATGTCCCTGGGCGTCAATGCATCAAGATGGTTTTGTAATAAGACATTACCCCGGCTAGTAGGCTCTACTGCCTTAGTGGCTCTCGCTACAGCTCTTGCCTCACGCGAAGTCTTACCCAACTCTGCCTTGTTACACACCATATCTGGGCCAGAGTCAACTCCCGTGTTTATTATAGGTCCAAGTACCGAATCACCGAGAAGTGCAGCAGAATCAATGTCCCTTTTCCTGCCCTTAGCAACCTTCTCCTGATCCTTCCTCCACTGTCCCCGAGGTTGAGTGCTAGGCTGTGCAGGAGCCGCAGAGCGAGATCGGGTTACCACACAGGCCATCTCATCCTGTTGGCACCTCCCAACCCATTCCCGATTCTCACCATCCACGTCGGCCGCCCTCTCGGCAACGACTAAGGGTGGAGTCCCGGAAGTGGGCACCGCAAAGTCGTTGCCGAGAAGAAGGTCGACGCCCTCAACTGGCAAACACTCAACGATCCCTACATCCAGCTCCCTGCACACCTCTCCCACTCTCAACTCCAACCTCACAAGTGGGTATGACCTCGTAGCATTTATACCCTTCACCACAACAACTCTGGCCGCATTTATCGGTTTCCCTGTGAAGTTCCTCAACAAAGTTTGCGAAGCCCCCGTATCCCTCAGCAAGTCAACCCTCCGTAGTTCACTCCCCCAGCTCACAAACCCGTGTCCCCGATGGTCACAGAAAGTGTCCCGGACAGGTGTCGAGCCTTCCGTACGCTTCTTTACCGCGTGTGCCTCAGCTGCTGACAACCTACCCCGGGCAGTTGCTGCAGCCTTCAGAGACACACCGATACTGTGAACCAATGACACCGGCTTAGCGGGAGTGTTACTAGGGCACTCACGTGAATAATGGCCTAGCTTCTGACATTTGTAACATTTCACATCCCCAATGGGCTTCTTCCCTTGTGCGGGCGAAGAAGGGGCCTGACCTTTAGTAAACGGGAGAGGCTTGTGTTTGTAGGTGTTATTAGGTGCAATGCATTTAGTGTGGTTATGTGTGTCATAGGATTTGTTATTATCGAAAACTCTGGTGGGTGGGGTATAGCGCCCCTTCTGCCCTGACTCAGCCCTCTGAGCGGCACCGCAACCACGAATCAATGATAATCTGAAGTCTGCCATCTTGGCAGCCTCCTCTACTGTCTTGGGACATTTTTCCTTAATGTTCAGCGTTAGATCGGTTCCAGTGCATTTGTAAAACTGTTCCAGATAGAAAAGTTGCTTAATTTCCTCAGCCGACTCTGCGTGCTCGGACCGAAACCAGTTATTACCTGCATCTGTTAAGTCCCGTGCGTGCTCCATAAAACTGACGTCGCTCTTCTTATTCACGCCACGGAACTTCAATCTATAAGTTTCGGGTTGCAGTTCGTAGGCCCGGAGCACAGCCTCCTTCACCAGTCCATACACGACACTCTCGTCCAGTGACAGTGCATCGTAGGCTTTCAACCCCTTACCCACTAGACGTGATGAAACTAATGCTGCCCATTTAACCTCCGGCCAGTCATACTCACGACACTTCTTTTCGAAACGAGCAAAAAACTCAGTCACTGCTGTCTCATCAAATGCGGGTACTAACTTAATTAAATGCGAAAGTGAGTCTGTAACCCGGTGCCCACCACCGAGATGACGCCCCGTGGTCTCTACTCTAGACTTCTCGACATCCATTTCAGCCTGGTACCTGGTTGCATCCTGATTGGCTTGGATTCTAGCAACCTCTATGCGTTCTATACTAGCCTGTTGTATCTGAGTCTCCTGCAGCTTAAACTTAGCTAGTTCTAGCTGAAATAACATCTCAGGAGACAGGCCTGGGGGGGGAGAGCACAAAATGGGGGATCCACACCGAGACGTGTTTACGGGTAAGCCAGCTTGCCCTTGAGAACCCTCCTGCTGCATCGTGCTAAGACTCGCTGGCTGAGGGCCCAGCTCAGGGGTAGAGTGGAATGGAGGCTTGGAGGGAACCCCCCAAGACCCCACTCCACCCACCGCCCCATCGCCATCACCCAACAAACATGCCACCAAATTCTTCTTGGGCCAACTGTCAGGACAGTCCCGCCCCAAAACCGTGGCTAAACAGCGAAGACCGTAACAATCAATAGCCTGCAGGCGCTGTTCGGTCAAAGGTGTCTGCAAAAATGCCCGGGCATCCCTCTCTCCACTTATAACACTCCCCTCCCTAAACATCTGTTGTACTTGCTGGTTACTAGGCTGTACCGTGTTATCCTCCCCCGTAAATGATGAGTCATTAGACATAGTGCTGGTTATACAATTGCTGTTCATAAAAAAAAGAAGTGCTTATTACTAATTGCAGTCTCGACTCACAAAATGTTAAAGATGCTTGAATGACTCTACTCTAGACACCCCCAACGAAACAATCTGCAAGTCCACCAATACAATAATGACACAATAAAAATTCCTCCAATATGCAAGAAAATTCTAGCCAGCTCTACTAGGTAGCATAGAATAGTTCTCCAAAAAACATGTGATAGGATACTACTGAATCTTGTGCAAGGTCGCCATTTTGTTACGGCTGGATCGGCAATACATATTCGGGATTCTTGATCGTAGGACAGAAATGGCTTATGTGACAACGACACGCTCGATTCCAGTCCCAAATACTATATGCTCCAGACAACAAAAGCACCAACGCCCTACAGAGTTATCGTCTATGGTAACGAGGTACCTTAACTCGGCGAAAGTGTACAACAGGGGTAGGCTATGAGGCTAAACTCCCTCAGACATTTATAGGTTACGTTATTACTAAAGAAATGCAATACTCAAGAAACTACGTTAATATTAAGCCTCTAATAATGTAGAATAGAAGCAGGCTAAAGGTATGACAGTGAAATGCTAAATGACAAATGTACACGCCTACTTGAAAGCGCGTGCACTAGAATAACTGTCCCCTACTAACATGCACTAGCATGTAGCATACAAGATGTTCATGATCCAGTAGATACCTAATAATACACATGGAAGGAACATAAACAGTAGTCACTTATTATAAGAATGAATCTATACTTGGAATAACTAAAAGGTTGCAGGCAACAGTACTGCGCCGGTAGCCTACTACCGCATAGGCTACTTCGCTTCTCTCACTCTGTCTCCCCTCTGAGTCTGTATGCGCCCTACGCAACAGAACTCCGGACACAGCAGCAAAACGACAGTGCAGTTAATTGATACATGAAAGTATTAATAGTGTTGTCTTGTGTGTGAGTAATGTGTACTGTAAAGTGTTATATACATAAACTTAAAGAGAGCTGCAATGCATAGTAAAATAAAGATATCACCCACTCATCATCCCCATGTGTTCTAGCTAGCAGGCCAAGTCACAGGAACAACGAGTCCCAGCACCGAAAGCGAGAACCCAGGAAAAGACTGCAGAGAACACAAGGACAGATAAATTACGTTACTCTACTATACCGGCACTACGAGCGAGCTGTAGTCTCTGGTACTGCACTCGCTCCTGGCTCGGTAGGCAAATCAAGGCTAAGTCCTCGCCCCTCTACAGACAACTCCTGGGCATGGTCGGGCTCTTACACATGGCACTAGTCTAGTCACAAATTGGATGATGAGCTGGGCATATAACTCGTGAACATGTAGAACGTTCACCAACTATCCTCATCAAGAAGATCGCTGTTCACATTAACCCCTTAAATCTAATACATGTAAATATATGCTTGTCCTAAGAGTAATACGAGAGGTGAGTGCTGAAACTCCTTTAGGACCTCAAGGGAAGGTTATGCATTTAAATAGAGAGAAGAATGAAATGAGAGTAATGTCGTCAGAGAGAAAGAGTGCAACCGTGAGAAATTGGGAGAGAGGGCAAGGGATGTTAGAATCTCAAAGGTTCTAGGCAACCTGAGCATGGAACACACAGCGAGCCTCCATGCAATGTGCAGTACGACAACATGGGCAGCCAGGCAGCATATGCAGGCGGCAATGTACTACCAACCCTGTCGCACCTAGCTATAAGCGCAGGGCTGCCAACCGGTCCATACGTCTGGCAACCATTGCTACCCTCTCGCTCTGAAGTCTAACTCACTCTCTCTCTCTGAATTCCTATCATCTCATCTATCAACTTCTCTATTGATACTACATATTAAATGGAAGGTCTCGACATGGCTTAAAACAAAACCCACCACTGGTTAGCACATGACGAGACCTTTGCAGAGATACAAAGAACATAGTTATACGTTGTTACACTCAATATAAGCAGCCAGCACGGTACACGGTACACGCACCGTGACGGTACAGTGGAGTACCAAGGAGTACAATCAGGTTGCGTTGCTACGCACTGGGTGCGTCACAGGTACCATCGGCTTCATTATTGATTGAACTTGAAGATAAGCAAGTAAAAACATAGAATAAGTACAAAACAAACACATTGCGGCACTCCGTAATAAGTATTGTAAACAAAAAATCAAAATACCTTATTTCCAACTCGCGCTAGCTCAAAATTTTGTTGGAAAACATTTTTTATTTGCATACATATGTGGAAGCGGAATTTTATGAGACTCCACCGGTAGATTCAGAATTACGATAAACCAAATAGTTTCTGAGATAAACAAATAAAAGTGAAAGTATCAAAAACAGACTGAGCCGTACTCTGGCCGATTCCCAGCCGCCGTGAGTAAACCCAGATAAACTGAGGGGGTTGCCAAGAATTTCCAATGAACTTGACTTGATACTGAGTATCTATACCAAAAATGACGCGCGTCAGACGAAAACTTTATTTTTGGCGAATATTTTTAAGTTTTATGACTCTGAACGAGTCATCTTGCGCTTAGGGGTAGACTATGACTCACATGGAGTCATTATGCGCCCAAGAGTTAATGACTCTGAAAGAGTCATCTTGCGCTTAGGAATATAGTACCCTAATGATTCATATGGAGTCATCGTGCGCCCAAGAGTTAAAACTCTTGGGCGCACCTACAGTATTGCTAAACAAAAATTCCCACTCACAAATTATATCTCGGCTCACTCAGAGCTGGAGTTTCGCGCCCCGCGATAATTTGTTTCTTTGACGTTTTTATCCACCAACAAATCCTTGTATTTCAATAAATGAGGTACCATCGGATTCGTTATTGATTGAACTTGAAGTTAAGCCAATACAAACATAGAATAAACACAAAACAAACACATTGCAGTACTCCGTAATAAGTATTGTAAACAAAACATTTAAATACCTTATTTCCAACTCGCGCTAGCTCATAATTTTGTAGAACATTTTTTATTTGCATAATTATTTGGATGCAGAATTTTATGAGGATTCCATCAGTATCTTCAGAATTACATTAAACCAAATTGTTACTGAGATAAACGAATAAAAGTGAAAGTATCGAAAACAGACTGAGCCATACTCTGACAGCTTCCCAGCCACCGTGAGTGAACCCAGAAGAACTGAGGTGGTTGCCAAGAGTTTCCATTGAACTTGACTTGATACTGAATATATATACCAAAAATGACGCGCGTCAGACGAAAACTTTATTTTTGGCGAATATTTTTATGTTTAATGACACTCTGAAAGAGTCATCTTGTGCTTAGAAATATACTACCCTACTGACACACATGGAGTCATCGTGCACCCAAGAGTTAAAACTCTTGGGCGCACCTAAAGTATTGCCAAGTTTTTTTTCCCCACTCACAAATTATATCTCGGCTCACTCAGAGCTGGAGTTTCGCGCCCGGCAATAATTTGTTTCTCTGACGATTTTATCCACCAAAAAATCCTTGTATTTCGATAAATGAGGTACCATCGGCTTCATTATTGATTGAACTTGAAGATAAGCAAGTAAAAACATAGAATAAGTACAAAACAAACACATTGCGGCACTCCGTATTAAGTATTGTAAACAAAAAATCAAAATACCTTATTTCCAACTCGCGCTAGCTCAAAATTTTGTTGGAAAACATTTTTTATTTGCATACATATGTGGAAGCGGAATTTTTATGAGGACTCCACCGGTAGATTCAGAATTACGATAAACCAAATAGTTTTGAGATAAACAAATAAATTGAAAGTATCAAAAACAGACTGAGCCATACTCTGGCCGATTCCCAGCCGCCGTGAGTAAACCCAGATAAACTGAGGGGTTGCCAAGAATTTCCAATGAACTTGACTTGATACTGAGTATCTATACCAAAAATGACGCGCGTCAGACGAAAACTTTATTTTTGGCGAATAATTTTAAGTTTTATGACTCTGAACGCGTCATCTTGCGCTTAGGGGTAGACTACCCTAATGACTCACATGGAGTCATCGTGCACCCAAGAGTTAATAACTCTGAACGATTCATCTTGCGCTTAGGAATAGAGTACCCTAATGATTCACATGGAGTCATCGTGCGCCCATGAGATAAAACTCTTGGGCGCACCTACAGTATTGCTATTTTTGTTTTCCCACTCACAAATTATATCTCGGCTCACTCAGAGCTGGAGTTTTGCGCCCTGCGATAATTTGTTTCTTTGACGTTTTTATCCACCAACAAATCCTTGTATTTCAATAAATGAGGTACCATCGGCTTCGTTATTGATTGAATTTGAAGATAAGCGAATACAAACATAGAATAAACGCAAAACAAACACATTGCGGCACTCCGTAATAAGTATTGTAAACAAAATATGTAAATACCTTATTTCCAACTCGCGCTAGCTCATAATTTTGTAGGAAAACATTTTTGATTTGCATACTTATGTGGATGCGGAATTTTATGAGGATTCCACCAGTAATTTCAGAACTACATTTAAACCAAATTATTACTGAGACAAACGAATAAAAGTGAAAGTATCGAACACAGACTGAGCCATACTCTGACAGCTTCCCAGCCGCCGTGAGTGAACCCAGATGAACTGAGGAGGTTACCAAGAGTTTCCATTGAACTTGACTTGATACTGAGTATCTATACCAAAAATGACAAAATGACGCGCGTCAGACGAACACTTTATTTTTGCTGATTATTTTTAAGTTTAATGACTCTGAAAGAGTCATCTTGCGGTTAGAAATATACTACACTAATGACTCACATGGAGTCATCGTGCACCCAAGAGTATTTTTACTCTTGGGCGCACCTAAAGTATTGCTAATTTTGTTTTCCCACTCACAAATTATATCTCTGCTCACTCTGAGCTGGAATTTCGCGCCTGGCGATAATTTGTTTCTTTGACGTTTTTATCCACCAAAATATCCTAGTATTTCGATAAATGAGGTACCATCGGCTTCATTATTGATTGACCTTGGAGATAAGCAAATAAAAACATAGAAAAAATACAAAACAAACACATTGCGGGACTCCGTAATAAGTTTTGTAAAACAAAAATCAAAATACCTTATTTCCAACTCGCGCTAGCTCAAAATTTTGTTGGAGATTTTTTTTTATTTGCATACATTTGTGGAAGCGGAATTTTATGAGGACTCCACCGGTACATTCAGAATTACGATAAACCAAATAGTTTCTGAGATAAACAAATAAAAGTGAAAGTATCAAAAACAGACTGAGCCGTACTCTGACCGCTTCCCAGCCGCCGTGAGTAAACCCAGATGAACTGAGGGGGTTGCCAAGAATTTTCATTAAAGTTTACTTGATACTGAGTATCTATAAAAAAAATGATGCGCGTCAGACGAAAACTTAATTTTGGGCGAATATTTTTATGTTTTACGACTCTGAACGAGTCATCTTGCGCTTAGGGGTAGACTACCCTAATGACTCACATGGAGTCATCGTGCGCCTAAGAGTTAATGCCTCTGAAAGAGTCATCTTGCGCTTAGGAATATAGTACCCTAATGACTCACATGGAATCATTGTGCGCCCAAGCGTTAAAACTCTTGGGCACACCTAAAGTATCGCTAATTTTGTTTTCCCACTCACAAATTATATCTCGGCTCAGTCAGAGCTGGAGTTTCGCGCCCGGCGATAATTTGTTTCTCTGACGTTTTTATCCACCAAAAAATCCTGGTATTTCGATAAATGAGGTACCATCGGATTTGTTATTGATTGAACTTGAAGATAAGCAAATAAAAACATAGAATAAATACAAAACAATCACATTGCGGCACTCCGTAATAAGTATTGTAAACAAAATATCAAAATACCTTATTTCCAACTCGCGCTAGCTCAAAATTTTGTAGGGGAACATTTTTTATTTACTTACATAATTATGGAAGCGGAATTTTATGAGGATTGAACCGGTGACTTCAGAATTACGATAAACCACATAGTTACTGAGATAAACTAATAAAAGTTTAAGTATCGAAAACAGACTGAGCCGTACTCTGCCCGCTTCCCAGCCGCCGTGAGTAACCCCAGGTAAACTGAGGGGGTTGCCAATAATTTTCATTGAACTTGACTTGATACTGAGTATCTAAACCAAAAATGACGCGCGTCACACGAAAACTTTATTTTTGGCAAATATTTTTAAGTTTAATGACTCTGAAAGAGTCATCTCGCTCTTAGAAATATACTACCCTAATGTCTCACATAGAGTCATCGTGCGCCCAAGAGTTAAAACTCTTGGGCGCACCTAAAGTATTGTTAATTTTTTTCCCACTTAATTATATCTCGGCTCACTCAGAGCTGGAGTTTCGCACTCGACGATAATTTGTTTCTCTGACGTTTTTATCCACCAAATAATTCTTGTATTTCGATAAATGAGGTACTATCGGATTTGGTATTGATTGAACTTGAAGATAAGGAAATAAAAACGTAGAATAAATACAATACAAACACATTGCGGCACTCCGTAATAAGTATTGTAAACCAAAAATTGAAATACTTTATTTCCAACTCGTGCTAGCTCAAAATTTTGTTCAAGAATATTTGTTATTTGCATACATATATGGAAGTGGAATTTTATGAGGACTCCACCGGTAAATTCAGAATTACAATAAACCAAATAGTTAGTGAGATAAACAAATAAAAGTGAAAGTATTGAAAACAGACTGAGCCGCACTCTGCCCACTTCCCAGCCGCCGTGAGTAAACCTAGATAAACTGAGGGGGTTGCCAAAAGTTTCCTTGAACTTGACTTGATACTGAGTATCTATACCAAAAATGACGGGCGTCAAACGAAAACTTAATTTTTGGCGAATATTTTTATTTTTTATGACTCTGAACGAGTCATCTTGCGCTTAGGGGTAGACTACCCTAATGACTCACATGGAGTCATCGTGCGCCCAAGAGTTAATGACTCTGAAAGAGTCATCTTGCGCTTAGGAATATAGTACCCTAATGACTCACATGGAGTCATCGTGCGCCCAAGAGTTAAAACTCTTGGGCGCACCTAAAGTATTGTTAATTTTTGTTTCCACTCAATTATATCTCGGCTCACTCAGAGCTGGAGTTTCACGACCGGCGATAAATTGTTTCTTTGACGTTTTTATCCACCAAATAATTCTTGTATTTCGATAATTGAGGTACTGTCGGCTCTGGTATTGATTGAACTTGAAGATAAGCAAATCAAAACATAGAATACATATAAAACAAACACATTGCGGCACTCCGTAATAAGTATTGTAAACAAAAAATCGAAATACCTAATTTCCAACTCGCGCTAGCCCAAAATTTTGTTGAAGAACATTTTTTACTTGCATACATAATTATATGGAAGCGAAATTTTATGAGGACTTCACCGGTAAATTCAGAATTACGATATACCAAATACTTACTGAGATAAACAAATAAAAGTGAAAGTATCGAAAACAGACTGAGCCGTACTCTGCCCGCTTCCCAGCCGCCGTGAATAAACCCAGGTAAACTGAAGGGGTTGTAAAAAAATTCAATTGAACTTGACTTGATCCTGAGTGCCTATATCAAAAATGACGCGCGTCAGACGAAAACTTTATTTTTGGCGAATATTTTTTAAGTTTAATGACTCTGAAAGAGTCATCTTGCGCTTAGAAATATACTACCCTAATGACTCACCTAGAGTATTGTTAATTTTTTTTCCCACTCAATTATATCTCTGTTCACTCAGAGTTGGAGTTTCGCGCCCGGCGATAATTTGTGTCTCTGACGTTTTTATCCACCAAATAATTCTTGTATTTCGATAAATGAGGTACAATCGGTTCTGGTATTGATTGAACTTGAAGATAAGCAAATAATAGCATAGAATAAATACAAAACAAACACATTCCGGCTCTCTGTAATAAGTATTGTAAACAAAAAATCGAAATACCTAATTTCCAACTCGCACTAGCCCAAAATTTTGTTGAAGAACATTTTTTACCTGCATACATAATTATATGGAAGCGAAAGTTTATGAGGACTCCACCGGTAAATTCAGAATTACGATATACCAAATAGTTACTGAGATATACAAATAAAAGTGAAAGTATCGAAAACAGACTGAGCTGACCTCTGGCGGCTTCCCAGCCGCCGTGAGTAAACCTAGATAAACTGAGGGGGTTGCCAAAAGTATCCATTGAACTTGACTTGATACTGAGTATCTATTACAAAAATGACGCGCGTCAGACGAAAACATAATTTTTGGAGAATATTTTTAAGTTTTATGACTCTGAACGAGTCATCTTGCACTTAGGAGTAGACTACCCTTAAAGACTCACATGGAGTCATCGTGCGCCAAAGTGATAAAAATCTTGGGCCCACCTAAAGTATTGCTAATTTTTTTTTCCCACTCACAAATTATATCTCGGCTCACTCAGAGCTGGAGTTTCGCGCCCGGCGATAATTTGTTTCTTTGACAATTTTATCCACCAAAAAATCTTTGTATTTCGATAAATGAGGTACCATCAGCTTCATTATTGATTGAACTTGAAGATTAGCAAATAAAAACATAGAATAAACACAAAACAAACACATTGCGGCACTCCGTAATAAGTATTGTAAACAACAAATCGAAATACCTTATTTCCAACTCGCGCTAGCTCAAAATTTTGTTGGAGAATTTTTATTATTTGCATACATAATGTGGAAGCCAAATTTTATGAGGACTCCACCGGTACATTCAGAATTACGATGAACCAAATAGTTTCTGAGATAAACAAATAAAAGTGAAAGTATGAAAAACAGACTGAACCGTACTCTGTCCGATTCCCAGCCACCGTGAGTAAACCCAGATAAACTGAGGGGGTTGCCAAGAATTTCCATTGAACTTGACTTGATACTGAGTATCTAGACCAAAAATGACGCGCGTGAGACGAACACTTTATTTTTGGCGAATATTTTTAAGTTTAATGACTCTGAAAGAGTCATCTTGCGCTTAGAAATATATTACCCTAATGACTCACATGGAGGCACCGTGCACCCAAGAGTTAAAACTCTTGGGCGCTCCAAAAGTATTGCCAAGTTTTTATCCCCATTCCCAAATTATATCTCGGCTCACTCAGAGCTGGAGTTTCGCGCCTGCCGATAATTTGTTTCTTTGACGATTTTATCCACCAAAAAATCCTTGTATGTCGATAAATGAGGTACCTTCGGCTTCATTATTGATTGACCTTGAAGATAAGCAAATAAAAACATAGAATAAATACAAAACAAACACATTGCGGCACTCCGTAATAAGTATTGTAAACAACAAATCGAAATACCTTATTTCCAACTTGCGCTAGCTCAAAATGTTGTGGGCAATATTTTTTATTTGCATAAACACATGGAAGCGGAGTTTTATGAGGATTGCACCGGTAACCTCAGAATTACGATAAACCAAATAGTTACTGAGATAAACGAATAAAAGTGAAAGTATCGAAAACAGACTGAGCCATACTCTGACAGCTTCCCAGCCGCCGTGAGTGAACCCAGATGAACTGAGGTGGTTGCCAAGAGTTTCCATTGAACTTGACTTCATACTGAGTATCTATACCAAAAATGACGCGCGTCAGACGAACACTTATTTTTGGCGAATATTTTTATGTTTAATGACTATGAAAGAGTCATCTTGCGCTTAGAAATATACTACCCTAATGACTCACATGGAGACATCGTGCACCCAAGAGTTAAAACTCTTGGGCGCACCTAAAGTATTGCCAAGTTTTTTTCCCCATTCACAAATTATATCTCGGCTCACTCAGAGCTGGAGTTTCGCGCCCGTCGATAATTTGTTTCTTTGACAATTTTATACACCAACAAATCCTTGTATGTTTATAAATGAGGTACCATCGGCTTCATTATTGATTGAACTTGAAGATAAGCAAATAAAAACATAGAATAAATACAAAACAAACACATTGCGGCCCTCCGTAATAAGTATTGTAAAACAAAAATTGAAATACCTTATTTCCAACTCGCGCTAGCTCAAAATGTTGTTGGAGATTTTTTTTTATTTGCATACATATATGGAAGCGGAATTTAATGAGGACTCCACCGGTACATTCAGAATTACGGTAAACCAAATAGTTTCTGAGATAAACAAATAAAAGTGAAAGTATCAAAAACAGACTGAGCCGTACTCTGCCCGATTCCCAGCCGCCGTGAGTAAACCCAGATAAACTGAGGGGGTTGCCAAGAATTTCCATTGAACTTGACTTGATACTGAGTATCTCTACCAAAAATGACGCGCGTCAGACGAGAACTTAATTTTTGGCGAATATTTTTTAAGTTTTATGACTTTGAACGAATCATCTTGCTCTTAGGGGTAGACTACCCTAATGACTCACATGGAGTCATCGTATGCCCAAGAGTTAATGACTCTGAAAGAGTCATCTTGCGCTTAGGAATATAGTACTGTGACGTTAACCACTCCGTTAGAACCGCATGGCTTGTCCTACAGTGACTCGCTAGGATCGCCAGGGCAGTGGATGTGGCTACAGTTGATGTATTATTGTGTGCTTTATTTCATATGAAAGCTCGTGTCATGGGCAGTCCAGAAAGGTTCTTTGTTTTCGCCCATGTCAAGGCTTTATATATTTAATTGCAAAGTATATGTTTTATCATTAAGTAGTAATGATAGGATTTGAGAGAGAGAGAGAGAGAGTAGAACAGAGTGTGGGGAGTCCCGCAGTGTTTTTTGCCATGCTCGATGACGTCACGGCTGGCTCGCCTCTTGGGGATTGGTTGGAGAAGTTTTTTACCATGCTTGGTGACGTCATGTTTGGCGGGCTTCTTTGGTATTGGCTGAAGGAATTGTTACCGCTTTGCCTACGCGGTGCGAGCTAGTGCTAGTATATATTCAGCTCTCTTGCCACTCTCTCCCTCAGATCTGGTTTCTAGAACGCATCCCTCTTATCCCTTTGATATCTGTCCCACCTCCCTGCACCTGAGAACCTTTTCCTCTGCCTATCTCTCTCATTTTCCATATCTTTCACCACCTTTTATTAATATTATACCCCCTCTGGTTAACTCTGCATAATCAGCTTAATGCTGGCCAGTTGTATTGTGCGTTAAGGTCTTATATAACCCATGTATGTTTAGTTGTGAAGATAAGTTGATCACGAAGCATTGGTTGGCATTCATATTGTTCAGTACTGCTTCCTATAATTATTAGTGTTCTGCTGGATTAGATAATGCTAGACTAGGAGTCTGATACTATAAGGTATTGTTTCCGATGGGTGCTGGCTTTAGTTAAAAGCTGCACGACATACCTGAGAACTGGAGTTGATTGGGTAAATTCTAGTCTGTGTGCCATTGAGAGTAGAGCATGCACGAATGAGGGCTTTTTGCAATTCTGCACTGTTCTAAGCTCGTTGTTTGTCTTTGAGGTACGCCAGGAGAATGCTTAATACTTCGGTATTAAGGTTTCTCAAGAGAGCTACCCTTCATTATAACGTAATATTTGACGCACAGACTTGAGATTTGCACTAGGCTATGCGGCATGCCATGCACACCAGTATCTTGTATCATTGACTCTAGCTAGACTTTATCAGTCCTAGTAGACATTAAGTATATTAAACCAATTATTCTTATTATGCATACCCGTTTATGATTACACAAGCATTTCGCAGCCTAGTTTGATGTATTGAGACACAAATGACTTAGGCTCCTTTTGTTGATAGGAATACTGCATTGTCGTGGCGATTATTATTATTGTTGTGGCGTTTAGGATATTCTTGGCTCCGACTGCAATGCCTGCACGAGCATTGTTCCGCTGCTTGTCTTTTTGGGTTCCATTTCCGATTCGAGCATCTTGATAGCATCTAACATTTAAAGAAGATTCCTTGTTGGTGTTGAAGGACTTTAGTGCACTTTCTTTTATGCCGGAGTGCCTGACATTTATTGATTAAAGTAACGTAAGCTGTAACTTCTCTTACCACCTTACTTTGCATACCATAACCAAGCACCTTCGGTTATAGGTAGTAATAGGCTGTTTTCACATAACATTAAGCCTAGAGTAGACACACATTTATTGAGAGTTTAATAACCTATTATTGCATATAGAACTCTGGAGAGTATTTGTGTTCTTTGTTCACTGGGAATATACATCAGAGGTTGGATCTAGCGCTTTCCGTTGTAGCATTTATGCCATTACTAGTCCAATGAATAAGAACCCTGATATATTTAAACTTCAGTCGTAACAAATGGCGACCTTACCTAGGATTTGGTGAACCTACATTTATTAGCAGGGAACATTTGTTGTTTTGGGGAATATTTTGCGGGGATCAGCAAGAATAATTTTGTTTTGCAACATAGTATAGCCCTTGAGTATTTCCAAGAATTTTTGTGTGTATATTGAGGTATAAGAGTTTGGGGTTCTTCTTTTCTGAATATTGAGGTGAGAAATTTTTGTGAGCATCATGTTTTATACCGGATCAGAGGAGAATGGAGACATAGTACGTAATGTCGAAACTGAGGAACAGCAGTATTATGAAATGGTTAATCAGGTGAACTGTGAGGAGGATGCTAGGATATTTTTGCAATGGCCTGTTACTGCCGAGCGGTTGGAGGGTATGGATCGGTACGGTCTTCAATGCCTGGCCACAGCTATCGGTCATGCGGGTACTAGCAGCATGACCAGGGATAACTTGATAACGTGTGTACTGGGCAGGGTGACTGGTGAGCAAGATGGGTTGAGTGCTCAGAGCCCTTCGGCCATGCTTCCCCTACACTCGACTCCCAGCCATCCCAGTAGTTTGCCGACCCCGAGTACGCGTCCACAGTTGGGTGGTGACTGGCAGGGTGGGTTGGCCCTGGGGGGACCACCGGTAATTTCAAACATTGTAGCACCTTCACCTCCTCAAGGGTTAACTCCAGAATTATTGTTTCAGCTCGAATTAGCCAAGATCGAAGAGAGAAAGGCTATCAGGGCATCTGAGATTCAACAGCAACAGAGGGCAGGTGAGCTTCAGCAGCAAATAGAGCTAGCAAAAATCCAAGCTGATTTTGAGTCGACTAGGTACTGTGCCGACATGGACGTAGAGAAGTCGCGAGTAGAGACTACGGGACAGCGACTTGGGGCTGGTAACCGTGTTCATGATCAATCTCTCTCGCACTTATTGAAACTGGTTCCGGTGTTTGATGAGAGTGGTGTAACAGAATTTTTCGCACGCTTTGAGAAGAAGTGCCAGGAACACCAGTGGCCAGAGAATAAATGGGCAGCAGTTGTATCCTCTAGATTAATAGGCAAGGGTCTTAAAGCCTACGATGCGTTACCTTTGGAGTCATGTATTGTGTATGAGGATCTCAAGGAGGCTGTCCTGAGGGCTTACGAACTGCAACCAGAAACGTACCGTTTGAAGTTCCGGGTTGTAACTAAGGTAAGAGATAGCACCTTTTTGGAACACGCCCGGGACTTGTCCGATGCTATGGGGAACTGGCTCCGATCTGAGAAGGTAACAACATTTGATGGAATTAAGGATTAAGCAGTTAATGATGTTGGAGCAGTTCTTTAAGAGCACAGGCGGTGATCTAACTTTGAACTTAAAGGAGAAAAACCCAAGAACTCTAGTCGAAGCAGCAGAAATGGCTGATCGACGGCTGTCGTTGATTCGGGGTTGCGGGTCCTCACAGAAGTACGATGCAAGTGCTAGGGACCGTTATCCTCCCTCTCCCCGTAGCAATGACACATTTAAACAAAAGAGCAATGAAACTAAAACTGAATCCAAACCTAACACCACGCCGTATGAGAAAAGTCAGGGGCTTTTTACATCACAGTATAAGCCGAAACCGAAATTTATGTTTTTTAAGTGCCACCAGGAGGGTCATAAGGCAAATGAGTGCCCTAGTCGACCTCCTCCGGCAGCCGTGTCTTTTGCTCACGGCATTGGAGTGTTCAAGAGGACATCGGAGTTTGTTAGAGGCAATTCTTCCGAGGTAAATACACTGCCAGTGCAGAAGGATCCGGAAGGCTTATTCCCTGTCCGTGATGCCTTTAGTGACCACAGGGGACTCGGTTGTGTGGAGTGGGGGGGTAGAAGACATGAGGTGAGAATTTTGCGTGACACTGGGGCATCGCAAACACTGTTGAGAAATTTCACTGGTAAACCTGTAAATACAGCGCGGGTGGTTGTGGTTCAGGGAGTTAATGCAACAAGGTCATACCCGCTTGTAAGAATGAAGATAGAAGTTGATGGTGTGACTCATGACCTGGATGTAGGAATTGTGGAGAAGTTGCCTGTTGGGGGCGTCGACCTCCTTCTCGGCAACGACTTTGCGGGGCCTACTTCTGAGGCTCCACCCTTGGTCGTTGCCGAGAAGCCAGCCGACGTGAGTAGGGAGGAACAGGAGTGGGTTGAGAAGTGTCAGGTGCAGCCTATGGCGTGTGTTGTCACCAGATCTCTTGCATCCAGGTAGTCACATTCTGGTCAACAGTCTTTAGACAAGCGGAGGAAAGGTACCGAGAAGGGGTTGAAAGTTGATGCGTTTGAGAGTTTAGTATCAACGGACATTCTCGGGGACTCATTATTAGGACCAATTTTCGAGTCTGGAGAAGACCCATTAACTGTTACTAAGAAGGCAGAGGATGGGCTTAAAAAGACGAAGAGACAGCAACGATACACAGAGAGAGAGCAACGGGAGGCTAAATTCAATGTAGGAGGGGGGCATGAGTTGGAGGAGGACAGTGATGCACAGTCGGGAGATTTTTACAAGTATCCCCTGACCATCATGGAGGTAGCAGCAAGGTACCCTGACGCATACCCTATGAGAAGTGGGTCAGCGAAGACGGTGGTCCGGAACTTGCAAGTGTATTTTTCCCGGTATGGTTACCCGCAGGGGATTCAGTCAGACCAAGGATCCAACTTCACTTCTAACCTCTTTGTTCAAGCAATGCCGCAGCATGGGATTGTTATGGTTGTGTCATCTGCGTATCATCCAGAGAGCCAGGGTGCGTTAGAGCGATGGCACTCAGCCTTAAAATCTGTGCTTCGTTGTTGTTGCTTTGAGAGTGGGAAGGATTGGGATCTTGGCCTGCCATATGTTTTATTTGCTGCACAGGAGGTACCTGGGGAAAGTTTGGGATTCAGCCCTAATGAGCTCGTCTTTGGACACCGTGTCAGAGGGCCTCTCCATATGGTTAAAGCAATATGGGAGGGCGCAGAAAAACCTTGTTCTATGCTCAAGTATGTCCTCGACAGTCGAGAACGGATGTTGCGCAGTCTGGAGTTGGCTGGCCGTAATTTGACTAGCTCTCAGGCCCTCATGAAGGACAGGTACGACCTCAAGGTTAAACTCAGGGAGTTTCACGGGGGTCAGGAGGTGTTGATTCTACTGCCCCTTGTAGGTCATCCCTTATCCGCGAAGTACACTGGTCCTTATAGGGTGGTTGAGAGGCTATCGGACCTGGATTGCTTGGTGGCCGCTCCAGACAGACGTAAGCGCAATCAGTTATGTCACGTTAATCTCATGAAGGAGCATGTGAGGCACCCCCCTGAGCCTCTCACTGTGCCTGTCATGACGTTTAGCAGTCAAGGTGGAGAAGGAGAACGGGACAGTCAAGCTCAGGTGGAGGATAAATGGAAGGATAAGAAAGTCAAATGGGCGCCTGAGTGTGAGAAGGCGTTTAGAGTAGTAAAACACCTGTTGTGCACTCACCCGATCCTCAGGGCCCCTGACTTTAGCCTACCTTTCCAACTAGCAACGGATGCTAGTGGTGTGGGGGCTGGTGCCGTCCTTATGAAAAAGGACGATGATGGGCTGGAACATCCTGTTAGTTTCTGCTCAGAGAAGTTCAATTCAGCCCATGGAAGCTGCTCTGTTGTCGAGAGGGAGCTGCTGGCAGTTGTGCTTGCACTGAGGCATTTCGAGGTCTATGTTCCAGCCTATGGTCCGGTCGTTGTAGTTTACACAGATCATCACCCTCTCAAGTTCTTGGACCAGTTTCACAATCGGAATATGAGGCTGACCGGGTGGTCGCTGGTGTTACGGGAGTATAGCCTGGACATACGCCATATTGCCGGTTGTGACAACGTGGTTGCAGATTGTCTTTCAAGGGTATATGATCCTGGGTAGATTGACACACGGGTAGCCTCCTGCTTTAGTTTGAATAGTATTTTGCGCTTGGTGCTTGTTGGCTCGCGGTTGTAGCCCAGCGTATTGGGTCGTAAAGCAGGAGTTGAGCGTTTGGTATAGAAGAAAAACTAGGCTTGCCCCTATAGTGCAGCCGAAATAAACAAATTAAAAACATAAAAATCAAATAAAAACTCTTTCTTTGATAGTTGAATTTTTTCAGTATGTTATAGCAGTAATTCTAAGTTAAACTCCTCTCAGAATGCTGGGCTAGAGAAGCTCGCTCTTGAGGAGCATAACTACATATCATTTAACCTATTGTGTTGGGGAGGGTTATAATTTTGTAAAATGTTTTGTTGAAGAACTGTGCCAGATATTTTACTGCCGCTGGGTGATGGGAAGTGGAGATATAGCATGGGTTCTAACCATCAGATTTTTTTTGAGCTTTGGGCCTCTGAGAAAAATCTTGGGGGGGGGGGGGGGTGACGTTAACCACTCCGTTAGAACCGCATGGCTTGTCCTACAGTGACTCGCTAGGATCGCCAGGGCAGTGGATGTGGCTACAGTTGATGTATTATTGTGTGCTTTTTTTCATATGAAAGCTTGTGTCATGGGCAGTCCAGAAAGGCTCTTTGTTTTCGCCCATGTCAAGGCTGTATATATTTAATTGCAAAGTATATGTTTTATCATTAAGTAGTAATGATAGGTTTTGAGAGAGAGAGAGAGAGAGTAGAACAGAGTGTGGGGAGGCGCGCAGTGTTTTTTGCCATGCTCGATGACGTCACGGCTGGCTCGCCTCTTGGGGATTGGTTGGAGGAGTTTTTTACCATGCTTGGTGACGTCATGTTTGGCTGGCTTCTTTGGTATTGGCTGAAGGAATTGTTACCGCTTTGCCTACGCGGTGCGAGCTAGTGCTAGTATATATACAGCTCTCTTGCCACTCTCTCCCTCAGATCTGGTTTCTAGAACGCATCCCTCTTATCCCTTTGATATCTGTCCCACCTCCCTGCACCTGAGAACCTTTTCCTGAGCCTATCTCTCTCATTTTCCATATCTTTCACCACCTTTTATTAATATTATACCCCCTCTGGTTAACTCTGCATAATCAGCTTCATGCTGGCCAGTTGTATTGTGTGTTAAGGTCTTATATAACCCATGTATGTTTAGTTGTTAAGATAAGTTGATCACGAAGCATTGGTTGGCATTCATATTGTTCAGTACCGCTTCCTATAATTATTAGTGTTCTGCTGGATTAGATAATGCTAGACTAGGAGTCTGATACTATAAGGTATTGTTTCCGATGGGTGCTGGCTTTAGTTAAAAGCTGCACGACATACCTGAGAACTGGAGTTGATTGGGTAAATTCTAGTCTGTGTGCCATTGAGAGTAGAGCATGCACGAATGAGGGCTTTTTGCCTATACCATTCTGCACTGTTCTAAGCTCGTTGTTTGTCTTTGAGGTACGCCAGGAGAACGCCTAATACTTCGGTATTAAGGTTTCTCAAGAGAGCTATCCTTCATTATAACGTAATATTTGACGCACAGACTTGAGATTTGCACTAGGCTATGCGGCATGCCATGCGCACCAGTATCTTGCATTATTGACTCTAGCTAGACTTTATCAGTCATAGTAGACATTAAGTATATTAAACCAATTATTCTTATTATGCATACCCGTTTATGATTACACAAGCATTTCGCAGCCTAGTTTGATGTATTGAGACACAAACGACTTAGGCTCTTTTTGTTGATATGAATACTGCATTGTCGTGGCGATTATTATTATTGTTGTTGCGTTTAGGATATTCTTGGCTCTGACTGCATTATATCTCCTGCCTTTTTGTGTGCATAGCCTGCACGAGCATTGTTCCGCTGCCTGCCTTTTTGGGTTCCATTTCCGATTCGAGCATCTTGATAACATCTAACATTTAAAGAAGATTCCTTGTTGGTGTTGAAGGACTTTAGTGCACTTTCTTTCATGCCGGAGTGCCTGACATTTATTGATTAAAGTAACGTAAGCTGTAACTTCTCTTACCACCTTACTTTGCATACCATAACCAAGCCCCTTCGGTTATAGGTAGTAATAGGCTGTTTTCACATAACATTAAGCCTAGAGTAGACACACATTTATTGTGAGTTTAATAACCTATTATTGCATATAGAACTCTGGAGAGTATTTGTGTTCTTTGTTCACTGGGAATATACATCAGAGGTTGGATCTAGCGCTTTCCGTTGTAGCATTTATGCCATTACTAGTCCAATGAATAAGAACCCTGATATATTTAAACCTCAGTCGTAACAAGTACCCTAATGATTCACATGGAGTCATCGTGCGCCCAAGAGTTAAAACTCTTGGGCGCACCTACAGTATTGCTAAAAAAAAATTCCCACTCACAAATTATATCTCGGCTCACTTAGAGCTGGAGTTTTGCGCGCCGCGATAATTTGATTCTTTGACGTTTTTATCCACCAACAAATCCTTGTATTTCAATAAATGAGGTACCATTGGCTTCGTTATTGATTTAAATTGAAGATAAGCCAATACAAACATAGAAGAGTTTCCATTCCACAAATTATATCTCGGCTCAGTCAGAGCTGGAGTTTCGCGCCCGGCGATAATTTGTTTCTTTGACGATTTTATCCACCAAAAAATCCTTGTATTTGTATAAATAAGGTACCTTCGGCTTCGTTATTGATTGAACTTGAATATAAGCTAATAAAAACATAGAATATATGCAAAACAAACACATTGCGGCACTCCGTAATAAGTAATGTAAACAAAAAATTTATATACCTTATTTCCAACTAGCGCTAGCTCAAAATTTGTTGGAGAACATTTTTTATTTGCATACATATGTGGACGCAGAATTTTATGAGGAATCCACCGGTACATTCAGAATTACGATAAACCACATAGTTTCTGAGATAAACAAGTAAAAGTGAAAGTATCAGAAACAGACTGAGCCGTACTCTGCCCGATTCCCAGCCGCCGTGAGTAAACCCAGATAAACTGAGGGGGTTGCCAAGAATTTCCATTGAACTTGACTTGATACTGAGTACTGTATCTATACCAAAAATGACACGCGTCAGACGAAAACTTAATTTTTGGCGAACATTTTTAAGTTTTATGACTCTGAACGAGTCATCTTGCGCTTAAGGGTAGACTACCCTAATGACTCACATGGAGACATCGTGCGCCCAAGAGTTAATGACTCTGAAAGAGTCATCTTGCGCTTAGGAATATAGTACCCTAATGATTCACATGGAGTTATCGTGTGCCCAAGAATTAAAACTCTTGGGCGCACCTACAGTATTGCTAATTTTTTTTCCCACTCACAAATTATATCTCGGCTCACTCAGAGCTGGAGTTTCGCGCCCCGCGATAATTTGTTTTTTGAGGTTTTTATCCACCAACAAATCCTTGTATTTCAATAAATGAGGTACCATCGGCTTCGTTATTGATTGAACTTGAAGATAAGCCAATACAAACATAGAATAAATACAAAACAAACACATTGCGGCACTCCGTAATAAGTATTGTAAACCTAAAATTTAAATACCTTATTTCCAACTCGTGCTAGCTCATAATTTTGTAGGAGAATATTTTGTATTTGCATACTTATATGGATGCGGAATTTTATGAGGATTCCACCAGTAACTTCAGAATTACATTAAACCAAATTATTACTGAGATAAACGAATAAAAGTGAAAGTATCGAAAACAGATTGAGCCATACTCTGACAGCTTCCCAGGCGCCGTGAGTGACCCCACATGAACTGAGGCAGTTGCCAAGCGTTTCCATTGAACTTGACTTGATACTGAGTATCTATATAAAAAATGACGCGCTTCAGACGAACACTTTATTTTTGGCGAATATTTTAAAGGTTAATGACTCTGAAAGAGTCATCTTGCGCTTAGAAATATACTACCCTAATGACTCACATGGAGTCATCGTGCACCCAAGAGTTAAAACTCTTGGGCGCACCTAAAGTATTGCCAAGTTTTTTTCCCACTCACAAATTATATCTCAGCTCAGTCAGAGCTGGAGTTTCGCGCCCGGATATAATTTGTTTCTTTGACGATTTTATCCACCAAAAAATCCTTGTATTTCGATAAATTAGATACCATCGGCTTCGTTATTGATTGAACTTGAAGATAAGCAAATAAAAACATAGAATAAATAGAAAACAAACACATTGCGCGCCTCCGTAATAAGTATTGTAAACAAAAAATCAAAATACCGTATTTCCAACTCGCGCTAGCTCAAAATTTTGTTGGAGATTTTGTTTTATTTGCATACATATGTGGAAGCGGAATTTTATGAGGACTCCACCGGTACATTCAGAATTACGATAAACCAAATAGTTTCTGAGATAAACAAATAAAAGTGAAAGTATCGAAAACAGACTGAGCCGTACTCTGCCTGCTTCCCAGCCGCCGTGAGTGAACTCAGATGAGCGGTTGCCAAGAGTTTCAATTGAACTTGACTTGATACTGAGTATCTATACCAAAAATGACGTGCGTCAGAAGAACACTTTATTTTTGGCGAATATTTTTAAGTTTATTGACTCTGAAAGAGTCATCTTACACTTAAAAATATACTACCCTAATGGCTCACATGGAGTCATCGTGCACCCAAGAGTTAAAACTCTTGGGCGCACCTAAAGTATTGCCAAGTTTTTTTCCCCACTCACTAATTATATTTCGGCTCAGTCAGAGCTGGAGTTTCGCGCCCGGCGATAATTTGTTTTTTTGACTATTTTATCCACCAAAAAATCCTTGTATTTATATAAATAAGGTACCTTCGGCTTCGTTATTGATTGAACTTGAATATAAGCAAATAAAAACATAGAATAAATACAAAACAAAATCATTGCGGCACTTTGTAATAAGTATTGTAAACAAAAAATCGAAATACCTTATTTCCAACTTGCGCTAGCTCAAAATTTTGTGGGCAATATTTTTTATTTGCATATACAGTATATATGGAAACGGAATTTTATGAGAATTCCACCAGTAACTTCAGAATTACGATAAACCAAATAGTTACTGAGATAACCGAATAAAAGTGAAAGTATCGAAAACAGACTGAGCCGTACTCTGCCTGCTTCCCAGCCGCCGTGAGCAAACGTAGATAAACTGAGGGGGTTGCCAAGAGTTTCTATTGAACGTGACTTGATACTGAGTATCTATACCAAAAATGACACACGTCAGACGAAAACTTAATTTTTGGCGAATATTTTTATGTTTTATGACTCTGAACGAGTCATCTTGCGCTTAGGGGTAGACTACCCTAATGACTCACATGGAGTTATCGTGCACCCAAGAGTTAATGACTCTCAAAGAGTCATCTTGCGCTTAGGAATTTAGTACCCTAATGATTCACATGGAGTTATCGTGTGCCCAAGAGATAAAACTCTTGGGCGCACCTACAGTTTTGCTAATTTTTTTTTCCCACTCACAAATTATATCTCGGCTCACTCAGAGCTGGAGTTTCGCGCCCCGCGATAATTTGTTTCTTTGACATTTTTATCCACCAACAAATCCTTGTATTTCAATAAATGAGGTACCATCGGCTTCGTTATTGATTGAAATTGAAGATAAGCCAATACAAACATAGAATAAACACAAACAAACACATTGCGGCACTCCGTAATAAGTATTGTAAACAATAAATTAAAATACTTTATTTCCAACTCGTGCTAACTCATATTTTGTAGAACATTTTTGATTTGCATACATATATGGATGCGGAATTTTATTAGGATTCCACCAGTAACTTCAGAATTACATTAAACCAAATTGTTACTGAGATAAACGAATAAAAGTGAAAGTATCGAAAACAGACTGAGCCATACTCTGACAGCTTCCCAGCCGCCGTGAGTGAACCCAGATGAACTGAGGTGGTTGCCAAGAGTTTCTATTGAACTAGACTTGATACTGAGTATCTATGCCAAAAATGACGCGCGTCAGACGAACACTTTATTTTTGGCAAATATTTTTAAGTGTAATGACTATGAAAGAGTCATCTTGCCCTTAGAAATATACTACCCTAATGACTCACATGGAGTTATCGTGCACCCAAGAGTTAAAACTCTTGGGCGCACCTAAAGTATTGCCCAGTTTTTTTTCCCACTCACAAATTATATTTCGGCTCAGTCAGAGCTGGAGTTTCGCGCCCGGCGATAATTTGTTTCTTTGACGATTTTATCCACCAACAAATCCTTGTATTTCAATAAATTAGATACCATCGGCTTCGTTATTGATTGAACTTGAAGATAAGCAAATAAAAACATAGAATAAATACAAAACAAAATCATTGCGGCGCTTTGTAATAAGTATTGTAAACAAAAAATAAAAATACCTTATTTCCAACTTGCGCTAGCTCAAAATTTTGTTGGCAATATTTTTTATTTGCATAAATATATGGAAGCGGAATTTCATGAGGATTCCACCGGTAACTTCAGAATTACGATAAACCAAATAGTTACTGAGATAAACGAATAAAAATGAAAGTATCGAAAACAGACTGAGCCGTACTCTGCCTGATTCCCAGCCGCCGTGAGTAAACCTAGATAAACTGAGGGGGTTGCCAAGAGTTTCCATTGAACTTGACTTGATACTGAGCATCTATACCAAAAAAGACGTGCGTCAGACGAACACTTTATTTTTGGCGAATATTTTTAAGTTTAATGACTATGAAAGAGTCATCTTGCGCTTAGAAATATACTACCCTAATGACTCACATGGAGTTATCGTGTGCCCAAGAGTTAAAACCCTTGGACGCACCTACAGTATTGCTAAGTTTTTTTTCCCACTCACAAATTATATCTCGGCTCACTCAGAGCTGGAGTTTCGCGCCCCGCGATAATTTGTTTCTTTGACGTTTTTATCCACCAACAAATCCTTGTATTTCAATAAATGAGGTACCATCGGCTTCGTTATTGATTGAAATTGAAGATAAGCCAATACAAACATAGAATAAACACAAAACAAACACATTGCAGCACTCCGTAATAAGTATTGTAAACAAAAAATATAAATACTTTATTTCCAACTCGTGCTAGCTCATATTTTGTAGAAGCTTTTTGATTTGCATACTTATATGGATGCGGAATTTTATTAGGATTCCACCAGTAACTTCAGAATTACATTAAACCAAATTGTTACTGAGATAAACGAATAAAAGTGAAAGTATCGAAAACAGACTGAGCCATACTCTGACAGCTTCCCAGCCGCCGTGAGTGAACCCAGATGAACTGAGGTGGTTGCCAAGAGTTTCTATTGAACTTGACTTGATACTGAGTATCTATGCCAAAAATGACGCGCGTCAGACGAACACTTGATTTTTGGCGAATATTTTTAAGTGTAATGACTATGAAAGAGTCATCTTGCGCTTAGAAATATACTACCCTAATGACTCACATGGAGTCATCGTGCACCCAAGAGTTAAAGCTCTTGGGCGCACCTAAAGTATTGCCAAGTTTTTTTCCCCATTCACAAATTATATCTCGGCTCACTCAGAGCTGGAGTTTCGCGCCCGTCGATAAGTTGTTTCTTTGACGATTTTATCCACCAAAAAATCCTTTTTTTTTTTTTTAAAAGACCTCCGTCTACGTATTGTGAAAAACCTGTTATCCTCCGGCAAATTGTGGGGTTGAGTGAGTGAAGGGGGGGACAGTGAATGAAGGAGGATACATGTTTTTCATAATACGTGTTGCTAGCCCCAAACGCGCGAGCAACTGTGGCTTTCAACCATCCGGCACATCCCCTTTTATTTATGTGTATCACACATGTTACATACAAATAAAGTTTATGTTTTGTTTTACCCTACTGTGGAAAGACTACGGATACACCACTCCTGCCCGGGTCTCACACAGTGGCATGACCCAGTCCTGTCGAACTGAGCTCATGACGCTGGTGGCATTGCCCCGGAGGATAGCCATCCCTAGTTTTTGCTTGAGCCAGAGAGTTTCCCGGGGTTCTCCTGAAACTTCTCTGATTTTACGGCCCATTTCATTCACCATCTTAAGGGTGGTAGGGTCGAAAAATCCTTGTATGTCGATAAATGAGGTACCATCGGCTTCATTATTGATTGAACTTGAAGATAAGCAAATAAAAACATAGAATAAATACAAAACAAACACATTGCGCCCCTCCGTAATAAGTATTGTAAACAAAAAATCGAAATACCTTATTTCCAACTCGCGCTAGCTCAAAATTTTGTTGGAGAACATTTTTTATTTGCATACATATGTGGAAGCGGAATTTTATGAGGACTCCACCGGTACATTCAGAATTACGATAAACCAAACAATTTCTGAGATAAACAAATAAAAGTGAAAGTATCAAAAACAGACTGAGCCGTACTCTGCCTGATTCCCAGCCGCCGTGAGTAAACCCAGATAAACTGAGGGGGTTGCCAAGAGTTTCCATTGAACTTGACTTGATATTGAGTGTCTATACCAAAAATGACGCGCGTCAGACGAAAACTTAATTTTTGGCGAATATTTTTAAGTTTTATGACTCCGAACGAGTCATCTTGCGCTTAGGGGTAGACTACCCTAATGACTCACATGGAGTTATCGTGCGCCCAAGAGTTAATGACTCTGAAAGAGTCATCTTGCGCTTAGGAATATAGTACCCTAATGATTCACATGGAGTCATCATGCGCCCAAGAGTTAAAACTCTTGGGCGGACCTACAGTATTGCTAAGTTTTTTTCCCACTCACAAAGTATATCTCGCCTCACTCAGAGCTGGAGTTTCGCGCCCCGCGATAATTTGTTTCTTTGACGTTTTAATCCATCAACAAATCCTTGTATTTCAATAAATGAGGTACCATCGGCTTCGTTGTTGATTGAACTTGTAGATAAGCCAATACAAACATAGAATAAACACAAAACAAACACATTGCGGCACTCTGTAATAAGTATTGTAAACACAAAATTTAAATACCTTATTTCCAACTCGCTCTAGCTCAAAATTTTGTTGAAGAACATTTGTTATTGGCATACATATATGGAAGTGGAATTTTATGAGGACTCCACCGGTAAATTCAGAATTACAATAAACCAAATAGTTACTGAGATAAATAAATAAAAGTGAAAGTATCAAAAACAGACTGAGTCGCACTCTGCCCGCTTCCCAGCCGCCGTGAGTAAACCTAGATAAACTGAGGGGGTTGCCAAGAGTTCCCATTGAACTTGACTTGATACTGAATATCTACACCAAAAATGACGTGCGTCAGACGATAACTTTATTTTTGACGAATATTTTTAAGTTTAATGACTATGAAAGAGTCATCTTGCGCTTAGAAATATACTACCCTAATGACTCACATGGAGTCATCGTGCACCCAAGAATTAAAACTCTTGGGCGCACCTAAAGTATTGCCAATTTTTTTTCCCCATTCACAAATTATATCTCGGCTCACTCAGAGCTGGAGTTTCGCGCCCTGCGATAATTTGTTTCTTTGACGATTTTATCCACCAAAAAATCCTTTTATGTCGATAAATGAGGTACCATCGGCTTCATTATTGATTGAACTTGAAGATAAGCAAATAAAAACATAGAATAAATACAAAACAAACACATTGCGGCACTCTGTAATAAGTAATGTAAACAAAAAATGTAAATACCTTATTTCCAACTAGCGCTAGATCAAATTTTTTTTGGAGAACATTTTTTATTTGCATACATATGTGGAAGCGGAATTTTATGCGGAATCCACCGGTACATTCAGAATTACGATAAACCAAATAGTTTCTGAGATAAACAAATAAAAGTGAAAGTATCAAAAACAGACTGAGCCGTACTCTGCCCGATTCCCAGCCGCCGTGAGTAAACCCAGATATACTGAGGGGGTTGCCAAGAATGTCCATTGAACTTGACATGATACTGAGTATCTATACCAAAAATGACGCGCGTCAGACGAAAACTTGATTTTGGGCGAATATTTGTATGTTTAATGACTCTGAAAAAGTCATCTTGCACTTAGGGGTAGACTACCCTAATGACTCATATGGAGTCATCGTGCGCCCAAGAGTTAATGACTCTGAAAGAGTCATCTTGCACTTAGGAATATAGTACCCTAATGATTCACATGGAGTCATCGTGCGCCCAAGAGTTAAAACTCTTGGGCGTACCTACAGTATTGCTAAGTTTTTTTTCCCACTCACAAAGTATATCTCGGCTCACTCAGAGCTGGAGTTTCGCGCCCCGCGATAATTTGTTTTCTTTGAGGTTTTTATCCTCCAACAAATCCTTGTATTTCAATAAATGAGGTACCATCGGCTTCGTTATTGATTGAACTTGAAGATAAGCCAATACAAACATAGAATAAATACAAAACAAACACATTGCGGCACTCCGTAATAAGTATTGTAAACCTAAAATTTAAATACCTTATTTCCAACTCGTGCTAGCTCATAATTTTGTAGGAGAATATTTTGTATTTGCATACTTATATGGATGCGGAATTTTATGAGGATTCCACCAGTAACTTCAGAATTACATTAAACCAAATTATTACTGAGATAAACGAATAAAAGTGAAAGTATCGAAAACAGATTGAGCCATACTCTGACAGCTTCCCAGGCGCCGTGAGTGACCCCGCATGAACTGAGGCAGTTGCCAAGCGTTTCCATTGAACTTGACTTGATACTGAGTATCTATATAAAAAATGACGCGCTTCAGACGAACACTTTATTTTTGGCGAATATTTTAAAGGTTAATGACTCTGAAAGAGTCATCTTGCGCTTAGAAATATACTACCCTAATGACTCACATGGAGTCATCGTGCACCCAAGAGTTAAAACTCTTGGGCGCACCTAAAGTATTGCCAAGTTTTTTTCCCACTCACAAATTATATCTCAGCTCAGTCAGAGCTGGAGTTTCGCGCCCGGATATAATTTGTTTCTTTGACGATTTTATCCACCAAAAAATCCTTGTATTTCGATAAATTAGATACCATCGGCTTCGTTATTGATTGAACTTGAAGATAAGCAAATAAAAACATAGAATAAATAGAAAACAAACACATTGCGCGCCTCCGTAATAAGTATTGTAAACAAAAAATCAAAATACCGTATTTCCAACTCGCGCTAGCTCAAAATTTTGTTGGAGATTTTGTTTTATTTGCATACATATGTGGAAGCGGAATTTTATGAGGACTCCACCGGTACATTCAGAATTACGATAAACCAAATAGTTTCTGAGATAAACAAATAAAAGTGAAAGTATCGAAAACAGACTGAGCCGTACTCTGCCTGCTTCCCAGCCGCCGTGAGTGAACTCAGATGAGCGGTTGCCAAGAGTTTCAATTGAACTTGACTTGATACTGAGTATCTATACCAAAAATGACGTGCGTCAGAAGAACACTTTATTTTGGCGAATATTTTTAAGTTTATTGACTCTGAAAGAGTCATCTTACACTTAAAAATATACTACCCTAATGGCTCACATGGAGTCATCGTGCACCCAAGAGTTAAAACTCTTGGGCGCACCTAAAGTATTGCCAAGTTTTTTTCCCCACTCACTAATTATATTTCGGCTCAGTCAGAGCTGGAGTTTCGCGCCCGGCGATAATTTGTTTTTTTTGACTATTTTATCCACCAAAAAATCCTTGTATTTATATAAATAAGGTACCTTCGGCTTCGTTATTGATTGAACTTGAATATAAGCAAATAAAAACATAGAATAAATACAAAACAAAATCATTGCGGCACTTTGTAATAAGTATTGTAAACAAAAAATCGAAATACCTTATTTCCAACTTGCGCTAGCTCAAAATTTTGTGGGCAATATTTTTTATTTGCATATATATATGGAAACGGAATTTTATGAGAATTCCACCAGTAACTTCAGAATTACGATAAACCAAATAGTTACTGAGATAACCGAATAAAAGTGAAAGTATCGAAAACAGACTGAGCCGTACTCTGCCTGCTTCCCAGCCGCCGTGAGCAAACGTAGATAAACTGAGGGGGTTGCCAAGAGTTTCTATTGAACGTGACTTGATACTGAGTATCTATACCAAAAATGACACACGTCAGACGAAAACTTAATTTTTGGCGAATATTTTTATGTTTTATGACTCTGAACGAGTCATCTTGCGCTTAGGGGTAGACTACCCTAATGACTCACATGGAGTTATCGTGCACCCAAGAGTTAATGACTCTCAAAGAGTCATCTTGCGCTTAGGAATTTAGTACCCTAATGATTCACATGGAGTTATCGTGTGCCCAAGAGATAAAACTCTTGGGCGCACCTACAGTTTTGCTAATTTTTTTTTCCCACTCACAAATTATATCTCGGCTCACTCAGAGCTGGAGTTTCGCGCCCCGCGATAATTTGTTTCTTTGACATTTTTATCCACCAACAAATCCTTGTATTTCAATAAATGAGGTACCATCGGCTTCGTTATTGATTGAAATTGAAGATAAGCCAATACAAACATAGAATAAACACAAACAAACACATTGCGGCACTCCGTAATAAGTATTGTAAACAATAAATTAAAATACTTTATTTCCAACTCGTGCTAACTCATATTTTGTAGAACATTTTTGATTTGCATACATATATGGATGCGGAATTTTATTAGGATTCCACCAGTAACTTCAGAATTACATTAAACCAAATTGTTACTGAGATAAACGAATAAAAGTGAAAGTATCGAAAACAGACTGAGCCATACTCTGACAGCTTCCCAGCCGCCGTGAGTGAACCCAGATGAACTGAGGTGGTTGCCAAGAGTTTCTATTGAACTAGACTTGATACTGAGTATCTATGCCAAAAATGACGCGCGTCAGACGAACACTTTATTTTTGGCAAATATTTTTAAGTGTAATGACTATGAAAGAGTCATCTTGCCCTTAGAAATATACTACCCTAATGACTCACATGGAGTTATCGTGCACCCAAGAGTTAAAACTCTTGGGCGCACCTAAAGTATTGCCCAGTTTTTTTTCCCACTCACAAATTATATTTCGGCTCAGTCAGAGCTGGAGTTTCGCGCCCGGCGATAATTTGTTTCTTTGACGATTTTATCCACCAAAAAATCCTTGTATTTCAATAAATTAGATACCATCGGCTTCGTTATTGATTGAACTTGAAGATAAGCAAATAAAAACATAGAATAAATACAAAACAAAATCATTGCGGCGCTTTGTAATAAGTATTGTAAACAAAAAATAAAAATACCTTATTTCCAACTTGCGCTAGCTCAAAATTTTGTTGGCAATATTTTTTATTTGCATAAATATATGGAAGCGGAATTTCATGAGGATTCCACCGGTAACTTCAGAATTACGATAAACCAAATAGTTACTGAGATAAACGAATAAAAATGAAAGTATCGAAAACAGACTGAGCCGTACTCTGCCTGATTCCCAGCCGCCGTGAGTAAACCTAGATAAACTGAGGGGGTTGCCAAGAGTTTCCATTGAACTTGACTTGATACTGAGCATCTATACCAAAAAAGACGTGCGTCAGACGAACACTTTATTTTTGGCGAATATTTTTAAGTTTAATGACTATGAAAGAGTCATCTTGCGCTTAGAAATATACTACCCTAATGACTCACATGGAGTTATCGTGTGCCCAAGAGTTAAAACCCTTGGACGCACCTACAGTATTGCTAAGTTTTTTTTCCCACTCACAAATTATATCTCGGCTCACTCAGAGCTGGAGTTTCGCGCCCCGCGATAATTTGTTTCTTTGACGTTTTTATCCACCAACAAATCCTTGTATTTCAATAAATGAGGTACCATCGGCTTCGTTATTGATTGAAATTGAAGATAAGCCAATACAAACATAGAATAAACACAAAACAAACACATTGCAGCACTCCGTAATAAGTATTGTAAACAAAAAATATAAATACTTTATTTCCAACTCGTGCTAGCTCATATTTTGTAGAACATTTTTGATTTGCATACTTATATGGATGCGGAATTTTATTAGGATTCCACCAGTAACTTCAGAATTACATTAAACCAAATTGTTACTGAGATAAACGAATAAAAGTGAAAGTATCGAAAACAGACTGAGCCATACTCTGACAGCTTCCCAGCCGCCGTGAGTGAACCCAGATGAACTGAGGTGGTTGCCAAGAGTTTCTATTGAACTTGACTTGATACTGAGTATCTATGCCAAAAATGACGCGCGTCAGACGAACACTTGATTTTTGGCGAATATTTTTAAGTGTAATGACTATGAAAGAGTCATCTTGCGCTTAGAAATATACTACCCTAATGACTCACATGGAGTCATCGTGCACCCAAGAGTTAAAGCTCTTGGGCGCACCTAAAGTATTGCCAAGTTTTTTTCCCCATTCACAAATTATATCTCGGCTCACTCAGAGCTGGAGTTTCGCGCCCGTCGATAAGTTGTTTCTTTGACGATTTTATCCACCAAAAAATCCTTTTTTTTTTTTTTAAAAGACCTCCGTCTACGTATTGTGAAAAACCTGTTATCCTCCGGCAAATTGTGGGGTTGAGTGAGTGAAGGGGGGGACAGTGAATGAAGGAGGATACATGTTTTTCATAATACGTGTTGCTAGCCCCAAACGCGCGAGCAACTGTGGCTTTCAACCATCCGGCACATCCCCTTTTATTTATGTGTATCACACATGTTACATACAAATAAAGTTTATGTTTTGTTTTACCCTACTGTGGAAAGACTACGGATACACCACTCCTGCCCGGGTCTCACACAGTGGCATGACCCAGTCCTGTCGAACTGAGCTCATGACGCTGGTGGCATTGCCCCGGAGGATAGCCATCCCTAGTTTTTGCTTGAGCCAGAGAGTTTCCCGGGGTTCTCCTGAAACTTCTCTGATTTTACGGCCCATTTCATTCACCATCTTAAGGGTGGTAGGGTCGAAAAATCCTTGTATGTCGATAAATGAGGTACCATCGGCTTCATTATTGATTGAACTTGAAGATAAGCAAATAAAAACATAGAATAAATACAAAACAAACACATTGCGCCCCTCCGTAATAAGTATTGTAAACAAAAAATCGAAATACCTTATTTCCAACTCGCGCTAGCTCAAAATTTTGTTGGAGAACATTTTTTATTTGCATACATATGTGGAAGCGGAATTTTATGAGGACTCCACCGGTACATTCAGAATTACGATAAACCAAACAATTTCTGAGATAAACAAATAAAAGTGAAAGTATCAAAAACAGACTGAGCCGTACTCTGCCTGATTCCCAGCCGCCGTGAGTAAACCCAGATAAACTGAGGGGGTTGCCAAGAGTTTCCATTGAACTTGACTTGATATTGAGTGTCTATACCAAAAATGACGCGCGTCAGACGAAAACTTAATTTTTGGCGAATATTTTTAAGTTTTATGACTCCGAACGAGTCATCTTGCGCTTAGGGGTAGACTACCCTAATGACTCACATGGAGTTATCGTGCGCCCAAGAGTTAATGACTCTGAAAGAGTCATCTTGCGCTTAGGAATATAGTACCCTAATGATTCACATGGAGTCATCATGCGCCCAAGAGTTAAAACTCTTGGGCGGACCTACAGTATTGCTAAGTTTTTTTCCCACTCACAAAGTATATCTCGCCTCACTCAGAGCTGGAGTTTCGCGCCCCGCGATAATTTGTTTCTTTGACGTTTTAATCCATCAACAAATCCTTGTATTTCAATAAATGAGGTACCATCGGCTTCGTTGTTGATTGAACTTGTAGATAAGCCAATACAAACATAGAATAAACACAAAACAAACACATTGCGGCACTCTGTAATAAGTATTGTAAACACAAAATTTAAATACCTTATTTCCAACTCGCTCTAGCTCAAAATTTTGTTGAAGAACATTTGTTATTGGCATACATATATGGAAGTGGAATTTTATGAGGACTCCACCGGTAAATTCAGAATTACAATAAACCAAATAGTTACTGAGATAAATAAATAAAAGTGAAAGTATCAAAAACAGACTGAGCCGCACTCTGCCCGCTTCCCAGCCGCCGTGAGTAAACCTAGATAAACTGAGGGGGTTGCCAAGAGTTCCCATTGAACTTGACTTGATACTGAATATCTACACCAAAAATGACGTGCGTCAGACGATAACTTTATTTTTGACGAATATTTTTAAGTTTAATGACTATGAAAGAGTCATCTTGCGCTTAGAAATATACTACCCTAATGACTCACATGGAGTCATCGTGCACCCAAGAATTAAAACTCTTGGGCGCACCTAAAGTATTGCCAATTTTTTTTCCCCATTCACAAATTATATCTCGGCTCACTCAGAGCTGGAGTTTCGCGCCCTGCGATAATTTGTTTCTTTGACGATTTTATCCACCAAAAAATCCTTTTATGTCGATAAATGAGGTACCATCGGCTTCATTATTGATTGAACTTGAAGATAAGCAAATAAAAACATAGAATAAATACAAAACAAACACATTGCGGCACTCTGTAATAAGTAATGTAAACAAAAAATGTAAATACCTTATTTCCAACTAGCGCTAGATCAAATTTTTTTTGGAGAACATTTTTTATTTGCATACATATGTGGAAGCGGAATTTTATGCGGAATCCACCGGTACATTCAGAATTACGATAAACCAAATAGTTTCTGAGATAAACAAATAAAAGTGAAAGTATCAAAAACAGACTGAGCCGTACTCTGCCCGATTCCCAGCCGCCGTGAGTAAACCCAGATATACTGAGGGGGTTGCCAAGAATGTCCATTGAACTTGACATGATACTGAGTATCTATACCAAAAATGACGCGCGTCAGACGAAAACTTGATTTTGGGCGAATATTTGTATGTTTAATGACTCTGAAAAAGTCATCTTGCACTTAGGGGTAGACTACCCTAATGACTCATATGGAGTCATCGTGCGCCCAAGAGTTAATGACTCTGAAAGAGTCATCTTGCACTTAGGAATATAGTACCCTAATGATTCACATGGAGTCATCGTGCGCCCAAGAGTTAAAACTCTTGGGCGTACCTACAGTATTGCTAAGTTTTTTTTCCCACTCACAAAGTATATCTCGGCTCACTCAGAGCTGGAGTTTCGCGCCCCGCGATAATTTGTTTCTTTGAGGTTTTTATCCTCCAACAAATCCTTGTATTTCAATAAATGAGGTACCATCGGCTTCGTTATTGATTGAACTTGAAGATAAGCCAATACAAACATAGAATAAATACAAAACAAACACATTGCGGCACTCCGTAATAAGTATTGTAAACCTAAAATTTAAATACCTTATTTCCAACTCGTGCTAGCTCATAATTTTGTAGGAGAATATTTTGTATTTGCATACTTATATGGATGCGGAATTTTATGAGGATTCCACCAGTAACTTCAGAATTACATTAAACCAAATTATTACTGAGATAAACGAATAAAAGTGAAAGTATCGAAAACAGATTGAGCCATACTCTGACAGCTTCCCAGGCGCCGTGAGTGACCCCACATGAACTGAGGCAGTTGCCAAGCGTTTCCATTGAACTTGACTTGATACTGAGTATCTATATAAAAAATGACGCGCTTCAGACGAACACTTTATTTTTGGCGAATATTTTAAAGGTTAATGACTCTGAAAGAGTCATCTTGCGCTTAGAAATATACTACCCTAATGACTCGCATGGAGTCATCGTGCACCCAAGAGTTAAAACTCTTGGGCGCACCTAAAGTATTGCCAAGTTTTTTTCCCACTCACAAATTATATCTCAGCTCAGTCAGAGCTGGAGTTTCGCGCCCGGATATAATTTGTTTCTTTGACGATTTTATCCACCAAAAAATCCTTGTATTTCGATAAATTAGATACCATCGGCTTCGTTATTGATTGAACTTGAAGATAAGCAAATAAAAACATAGAATAAATAGAAAACAAACACATTGCGCGCCTCCGTAATAAGTATTGTAAACAAAAAATCAAAATACCGTATTTCCAACTCGCGCTAGCTCAAAATTTTGTTGGAGATTTTGTTTTATTTGCATACATATGTGGAAGCGGAATTTTATGAGGACTCCACCGGTACATTCAGAATTACGATAAACCAAATAGTTTCTGAGATAAACAAATAAAAGTGAAAGTATCGAAAACAGACTGAGCCGTACTCTGCCTGCTTCCCAGCCGCCGTGAGTGAACTCAGATGAGCGGTTGCCAAGAGTTTCAATTGAACTTGACTTGATACTGAGTATCTATACCAAAAATGACGTGCGTCAGAAGAACACTTTATTTTTGGCGAATATTTTTAAGTTTATTGACTCTGAAAGAGTCATCTTACACTTAAAAATATACTACCCTAATGGCTCACATGGAGTCATCGTGCACCCAAGAGTTAAAACTCTTGGGCGCACCTAAAGTATTGCCAAGTTTTTTTCCCCACTCACTAATTATATTTCGGCTCAGTCAGAGCTGGAGTTTCGCGCCCGGCGATAATTTGTTTTTTTGACTATTTTATCCACCAAAAAATCCTTGTATTTATATAAATAAGGTACCTTCGGCTTCGTTATTGATTGAACTTGAATATAAGCAAATAAAAACATAGAATAAATACAAAACAAAATCATTGCGGCACTTTGTAATAAGTATTGTAAACAAAAAATCGAAATACCTTATTTCCAACTTGCGCTAGCTCAAAATTTTGTGGGCAATATTTTTTATTTGCATATATATATGGAAACGGAATTTTATGAGAATTCCACCAGTAACTTCAGAATTACGATAAACCAAATAGTTACTGAGATAACCGAATAAAAGTGAAAGTATCGAAAACAGACTGAGCCGTACTCTGCCTGCTTCCCAGCCGCCGTGAGCAAACGTAGATAAACTGAGGGGGTTGCCAAGAGTTTCTATTGAACGTGACTTGATACTGAGTATCTATACCAAAAATGACACACGTCAGACGAAAACTTAATTTTTGGCGAATATTTTTATGTTTTATGACTCTGAACGAGTCATCTTGCGCTTAGGGGTAGACTACCCTAATGACTCACATGGAGTTATCGTGCACCCAAGAGTTAATGACTCTCAAAGAGTCATCTTGCGCTTAGGAATTTAGTACCCTAATGATTCACATGGAGTTATCGTGTGCCCAAGAGATAAAACTCTTGGGCGCACCTACAGTTTTGCTAATTTTTTTTTCCCACTCACAAATTATATCTCGGCTCACTCAGAGCTGGAGTTTCGCGCCCCGCGATAATTTGTTTCTTTGACATTTTTATCCACCAACAAATCCTTGTATTTCAATAAATGAGGTACCATCGGCTTCGTTATTGATTGAAATTGAAGATAAGCCAATACAAACATAGAATAAACACAAACAAACACATTGCGGCACTCCGTAATAAGTATTGTAAACAATAAATTAAAATACTTTATTTCCAACTCGTGCTAACTCATATTTTGTAGAACATTTTTGATTTGCATACATATATGGATGCGGAATTTTATTAGGATTCCACCAGTAACTTCAGAATTACATTAAACCAAATTGTTACTGAGATAAACGAATAAAAGTGAAAGTATCGAAAACAGACTGAGCCATACTCTGACAGCTTCCCAGCCGCCGTGAGTGAACCCAGATGAACTGAGGTGGTTGCCAAGAGTTTCTATTGAACTAGACTTGATACTGAGTATCTATGCCAAAAATGACGCGCGTCAGACGAACACTTTATTTTTGGCAAATATTTTTAAGTGTAATGACTATGAAAGAGTCATCTTGCCCTTAGAAATATACTACCCTAATGACTCACATGGAGTTATCGTGCACCCAAGAGTTAAAACTCTTGGGCGCACCTAAAGTATTGCCCAGTTTTTTTTCCCACTCACAAATTATATTTCGGCTCAGTCAGAGCTGGAGTTTCGCGCCCGGCGATAATTTGTTTCTTTGACGATTTTATCCACCAAAAAATCCTTGTATTTCAATAAATTAGATACCATCGGCTTCGTTATTGATTGAACTTGAAGATAAGCAAATAAAAACATAGAATAAATACAAAACAAAATCATTGCGGCGCTTTGTAATAAGTATTGTAAACAAAAAATAAAAATACCTTATTTCCAACTTGCGCTAGCTCAAAATTTTGTTGGCAATATTTTTTATTTGCATAAATATATGGAAGCGGAATTTCATGAGGATTCCACCGGTAACTTCAGAATTACGATAAACCAAATAGTTACTGAGATAAACGAATAAAAATGAAAGTATCGAAAACAGACTGAGCCGTACTCTGCCTGATTCCCAGCCGCCGTGAGTAAACCTAGATAAACTGAGGGGGTTGCCAAGAGTTTCCATTGAACTTGACTTGATACTGAGCATCTATACCAAAAAAGACGTGCGTCAGACGAACACTTTATTTTTGGCGAATATTTTTAAGTTTAATGACTATGAAAGAGTCATCTTGCGCTTAGAAATATACTACCCTAATGACTCACATGGAGTTATCGTGTGCCCAAGAGTTAAAACCCTTGGACGCACCTACAGTATTGCTAAGTTTTTTTTCCCACTCACAAATTATATCTCGGCTCACTCAGAGCTGGAGTTTCGCGCCCCGCGATAATTTGTTTCTTTGACGTTTTTATCCACCAACAAATCCTTGTATTTCAATAAATGAGGTACCATCGGCTTCGTTATTGATTGAAATTGAAGATAAGCCAATACAAACATAGAATAAACACAAAACAAACACATTGCAGCACTCCGTAATAAGTATTGTAAACAAAAAATATAAATACTTTATTTCCAACTCGTGCTAGCTCATATTTTGTAGAACATTTTTGATTTGCATACTTATATGGATGCGGAATTTTATTAGGATTCCACCAGTAACTTCAGAATTACATTAAACCAAATTGTTACTGAGATAAACGAATAAAAGTGAAAGTATCGAAAACAGACTGAGCCATACTCTGACAGCTTCCCAGCCGCCGTGAGTGAACCCAGATGAACTGAGGTGGTTGCCAAGAGTTTCTATTGAACTTGACTTGATACTGAGTATCTATGCCAAAAATGACGCGCGTCAGACGAACACTTGATTTTTGGCGAATATTTTTAAGTGTAATGACTATGAAAGAGTCATCTTGCGCTTAGAAATATACTACCCTAATGACTCACATGGAGTCATCGTGCACCCAAGAGTTAAAGTTCTTGGGCGCACCTAAAGTATTGCCAAGTTTTTTTCCCCATTCACAAATTATATCTCGGCTCACTCAGAGCTGGAGTTTCGCGCCCGTCGATAATTTGTTTCTTTGACGATTTTATCCACCAAAAAATCCTTTTTTTTTTTTTTAAAAGACCTCCGTCTACGTATTGTGAAAAACCTGTTATCCTCCGGCAAATTGTGGGGTTGAGTGAGTGAAGGGGGGGACAGTGAATGAAGGAGGATACATGTTTTTCATAATACGTGTTGCTAGCCCCAAACGCGCGAGCAACTGTGGCTTTCAACCATCCGGCACATCCCCTTTTATTTATGTGTATCACACATGTTACATACAAATAAAGTTTATGTTTTGTTTTACCCTACTGTGGAAAGACTACGGATACACCACTCCTGCCCGGGTCTCACACAGTGGCATGACCCAGTCCTGTCGAACTGAGCTCATGACGCTGGTGGCATTGCCCCGGAGGATAGCCATCCCTAGTTTTTGCTTGAGCCAGAGAGTTTCCCGGGGTTCTCCTGAAACTTCTCTGATTTTACGGCCCATTTCATTCACCATCTTAAGGGTGGTAGGGTCGAAAAATCCTTGTATGTCGATAAATGAGGTACCATCGGCTTCATTATTGATTGAACTTGAAGATAAGCAAATAAAAACATAGAATAAATACAAAACAAACACATTGCGCCCCTCCGTAATAAGTATTGTAAACAAAAAATCGAAATACCTTATTTCCAACTCGCGCTAGCTCAAAATTTTGTTGGAGAACATTTTTTATTTGCATACATATGTGGAAGCGGAATTTTATGAGGACTCCACCGGTACATTCAGAATTACGATAAACCAAACAATTTCTGAGATAAACAAATAAAAGTGAAAGTATCAAAAACAGACTGAGCCGTACTCTGCCTGATTCCCAGCCGCCGTGAGTAAACCCAGATAAACTGAGGGGGTTGCCAAGAGTTTCCATTGAACTTGACTTGATATTGAGTGTCTATACCAAAAATGACGCGCGTCAGACGAAAACTTAATTTTTGGCGAATATTTTTAAGTTTTATGACTCCGAACGAGTCATCTTGCGCTTAGGGGTAGACTACCCTAATGACTCACATGGAGTTATCGTGCGCCCAAGAGTTAATGACTCTGAAAGAGTCATCTTGCGCTTAGGAATATAGTACCCTAATGATTCACATGGAGTCATCATGCGCCCAAGAGTTAAAACTCTTG
>JBAKBP010013967.1:0-60847 GCA_037953745.1 Lithodes maja | reverse complement strand
TACTGATTTGCATTTTTATGGGTACGTACTATGGGTTTTACAACAAGAAGTGTATTACATTGCTCTTAAACATTTTGCCGTTGGGTACCATCAAGCCCTAAAGAAAATAATATAATGTAAAAAGTATTGAGAGAGCAACCATTATGCATGTTATATGTGTGGCCTGATGACATTTAGCAATTATATTTAACTGGATAAACATTAGATATGTCCATAGAACTCTCATGAATCCATGTACCTTTGTGAGTAAAAACATTATATATTTCAAATAAAGATCATTTATTGTTAAAGACGTGGAGAAAACATTGATGGATGTATAATTGTATATGGATTTCGGAACTTAATTACAAATGATATTGAGGCAATAAAGGCAAGAATATTTCACGTGCAGCATAATGAGCCCACATTGCGGTAAGGAAAGAACAATATATATATATATATAATTTTTTGTTCTTATTTTTTGAACATGTTATAGTCACAATGTGTGTGAATGTATATACTGTATATGTGTATGTATTATTAATATTTTTTGTTTTAACCAATATGTAAAAAGCATACATTGTATATTTTTATGAAATAAAAATATGACTGACTATCTATCTATCTATCTCTATATCTATTTATCTATCTATCTATTTTTCCCTCTCGTGTTGTGTGTGTGCATGTGTATGTATGTATGCGTGCGTGCGTGTGTAATATATGCACGTGTAATATCTGCATGCCAGCCCCTCTATTACATCAGGTCCTGGGTGCAATTGTCGGCTCTTCATAACCCTGTATTACCACCGCGGCGTCTACCCATTTTCCTCACCACACTCCCTGTCGCATGACCTTAAGGGGAGATGGGTCGTTTTTCTGGTCACCTTTCTCCCTCATGCTTAGCCCTGTTAGTATTCAGATGTTAAGATGTTCGGCCCATAGTTTGGCAATTTTAACACCTTTCGCCCCATTTCGTTGTCAATTTTAAGACCTTTCGTGCCAGTTAGGTGTCACTTTTTTTTCCTGGCGAGCGATAGCGAACCTGTAATTTTAAGAGGAACCGGCCTTGGGCTGGGAAATTTTTCTACCAAAAAGATTACAAATTTATCTTGAAGGGGGTTCAAGGTGGTGTTTTTCTAAGCTTGATGGAGGTCTAGTGAGGACACTTAAAAAATAATAAATACATGCCAAAATCGACCAAAAACCAACCCATCTCCCCTTAACCCCTTTGAAGATTAAGACACATTTTGACGGTGTATTTTTATTATTATGCGATTTTATTCAGTTTTGGAAGGCCCTCTAGTAATCAAAGGGGTAAAAACTGTCTCAACCACCCCTCTGACTCCCATAATTCCTTCCTAAACTGAATAAAATTGACTAATGATAGCCAAAATTAATTCATGATCCTCAAAGGGTTAACCCCTTGTGACGCTCACCGCTTCCCCCAGAACCGCATGGCTTACTCGCTATGACTCGCCAGGGCAGAGAATATAGCTACAGTCTACCTATCATTGTGTACTTTCTTTCTCGAGAAAGCTTGTGTTGCAGACTGTTCAGAACTGTTCTTTATTTTCGTCTGTCACAATCCTTTCTATTTTATTTAGTCAATTGAAAGTATTGTGTTAAGTAGTTGAATGATGGGAAGGCGAGAGGGAGAGAAAGAGAGAGACAAGGTGGTATGACTTGGTAGGGAGGGCGGCGCGTGGCTGGCCCCCTTACATAGGCCTCGCGGGATTCGTTGCCTCCTGCCTAACACTGCCTACTACGCGGCTGCTTACTGGGCGACTGTCGCTCGCCCTCGTGCCATTCTTGCGAACTGGGACTCCAGCCAGGAGGTCCATGGGAATATCCTTGTCAGATCCTTCCCAGACAGCATACTCTAAGCATCTCCCTTGAAGTGTCCCACACTCTTGTCTTAGAATCTTTCTCTCCTACTGCCTCTATCATTTCCACTACTTCCTCACCTTTTATTGATATCAATCCCCCTCTGGTTCTCTGCATCCACACCTTGAATTGGTGGCCAGACTGTATTATATGCTGGATCTCACATTTCTTATGTACTAGATTAAGGTTGAAGATAGTCATTGTCTTTTTGGGAGATTGTATTGCTCAGAGTGTCCCCATCAATCACTAATGTTTCTACAGGGTTAAATAATGCTAGACTAGGGATCAGGTACCTTGTTGTTGGTGTTTTCAATGTGTGTAGGCTACTTTTGAGCTACACGACACTACGGATTCTGTGGGTTACCTGGGTGGATCTTTTGTCTGTGTACCTTGGAGTTTAGACTGTGTAGTGCGTGAGGGCTGCTTGCCTAATGCTGGGTTCACACATTCACGTATATCGCTCCCGTATGCTCCCGTCAGGCGTGATCGCCAATTTTGTGTAATGACGGGCGTAGTCCGGCCGTGTACGCCCGTATAGAGGAAGACTATTGCACTACCCGACATACGTACCGTAACGGGGCCAGTGTTACGTCAGACGTAATGTAGTCGTATGGAGCTACGTACGTGCTTGCGACTTGCATAAGCATGTCCCCGTTAGTCCGCCTGGGCTGCCCGATTTGCGGAACACAGGCCACGCCCATGGCCACGCCCCCACAATACCTACGTAGCTGAGGCCGTACGTCTTGTGAGTTTGTAGGCATTACGTGGACCGTGTCCGGACAATCGTAGGCACACCCCGTCTGTCCAAACACAGACAAAGACAGTCTTTGTCAACCACGTAGGTCTGGGTTGGAATCTGGGAACTACAAAAGGGCAGGAATGGCCACACCATTCCCATTCCCAGTCCTTCATCGGCACCATGAACAACATCGCGGAATTCATCCTGGAGGAGTTCAATTTTGTGAACTCCCTTTATAGAGGAAAGACCATTCACCCGCTGAGTGCCAGCCAATTTTGACGGTGTGCTTCTGCCAGTGCCAGAGTTTTTTTTTTTTTTTTTGGGCTAAATCTATCAAGTTGGGAGAGAAAGGAAGGATAATGGTAAAAAAAAACACTCCCCTTGTCCATTTTCGCCAGAAATCAGGTCCCCGATGGTCCCGAAAGTAGCTGAAAAGACACTATAGACTACAGAGACTTTTATGGTATCGGAATGTATGGGTGGGAGGGTGATGGGAGGGTGGTTTTCGGGTTGGTTGGGGGAAGGTAGAAGGGTAATTGACTTGTGTTACACATATGAAGCCGATTGGTGAGGTAGTTTCGCCACCACGGATTTTCCTTTTTTTCCTTATCTTCGTACGGATACGCTGGAAGTGGGTGGTGGGAGGCGGTTGGGGGTGTGGTGGGGGGAAGGCAGAAGGGTAAGGGACTTGTCACACAAATATGGAACCGATTGGTGAGGTAGTTTCGCCGCCACAAATTTTCCTTTTTTTCCTTATCTTCGTACGGATACGCTGGAAGTGGGTGGTTGGAGGTGGTTGGGGGTGTGGTGGGGGGAAGGCAGAAGGGTGAGGGACTTGTCACACAAATATGGACCCGATTGGTGCAGTCGTTTCGCCGCCACAGATTTTCCTTTTTTTTCCTTCTGACGGGACCGACAGTCAACGAGTGGGTGGGAGGAGGGATTTGGGATTTTTGTGGTGGGTAGCCTAAAGGGTAAGGTACATGTGGTAAAAATATGAAAGCCATAGGTGCAGTCGTTTCGCTGCTACGATTTGTTTTCGGCAGGGTGCAGAGGGTGGCAGGGTTGGCTTGTTGGTTGCTGCTCCGGTGTGGTGAGAGGTGTGACGGAGTGTCCCCCGCTGGTCCCGTTGTCCCCCGTGACCCCACCATACAACGGTGCCGCATCTTCCCGCCAACACGTAGTGTGGCGGTGTTGCCAGATGCGGCCGGACTTACTTTCACTTTCACGTTTTACGTGAACATTGTACGATTGGCGGAAGAAACTTACGTTTTACCTGTCTAGCTGCTACGTTTTACGTGGCTGCACCCGTAATACGTAGCAGCTAGACAGGTAAAACGTATGCATTCCCAACTTTTTACATAAGTGAGCACGAGCCCCGTATCCGATTCGAAATCCAAAGGATACCGGGCGACCTTGGCCGCACCAACCACCTACAAGACCAGCGTGGCTACACCCGCCATGCGTACCAACCCCCACGACTAGACACAATTTCATTTAAGTTTTGCGTACTAAGCCCTTACGTTTTACGTATTCGGTTGCCAACTACCAATAAACCTTCGTACGGGAGCATACGGGAGCATATACGTGAATGTGTGAACCCAGCATAATCCACCCAACACTGTTCTAACTCTATTTGCTTTTACTTTTGAGGGTCGCCAGGAGGATACTCGATACTTGTGATCGAGAATCCTCAAGGGAGCACCCCTTCATATTAACGTAATCAGGCCGCACAGACCCTAGGTCCACACTAGGCTAGGAGCTGCCTTGCTCCACCAGAATTCTGTACCTTTGCGCATCCCAGCTAGACTTTATTAACACGGGTAGACATTAGCTCGATTAGATCATATACTCTTTTATGCATACCCATTATTTTTACACAAGCATTTTGAGGTCTAGGTTGCTGTAGAGAGACACAACCAGTATAGACCGGTTTTGTTAATAGGAGTACTACTTTTTCGTGGCGAACATTATTACAGTTGCACCGCTTATAATATTTTTGGGTCCAATAACATATGTCCAGCCTTTTTGTGTATTTAGCCTACACGTGCATTGTCCTGCCTCCTGCTATTTTGTGGTTCCATTTCCGATACGTTCTTCTTAGTAGCATCCGACATTATTCAGAAGATTCCTTGTTCGGTGCTTGAGGACTTTACAACACTTTCTTTCATAAAGGAGTGACAGATATTATTGATTAAAGTAACGTTAAGTAAACCTTCTTCTTGTTTGCATTAGATCACTCTTGTGATTTAATTAAGTTAACTATCTTTTCCTTGTGTACCATAACTAAGCAACCATATGTTATAAATAATAGGCTGTTTCAGAGAACATCAGCGTATAGTAGAAGCACATAGATACTGAGAGTTAAGATACCCCGCTATCGCAGATATAACTCTGGAGGGTATAATTATGTGTTCTTTGTTCGACGGGATTATATATCAGGGGTTGGATCGCGTTTCCGTTGTTGCATTTATGCCAGTCTAGTCCAATGTATAAGAGCCACTGATTTATACGAGACCCGATAGTAACACCCTTCAGCACGATGACACATTTTTAACTTGGATTCTGACTAAAATTAGGCGATTATATGCAGTTTAAAAAGGACATATGTTATTCAGAGCGTTTATTGAGACTAAGTTTAGCCCTGGAGTCCTAGAGGTAGATTTTGAGCTGAAGAAAATCGTCTAATGGTAACCAGAATATGATGTGAATTACGTCCTTGTGCTGAAGGGGTTAATTTGTTCATTATTTGTTGATTCCTTTTTACATTATATTCTGGCGATGTTATGCAGCTTAGGATGGCTCTCTAGGAATGAAAGGGATGAAAACGTTACCTATTGACCCTCGAATTTATACAAGATCCGTTGGTGTTTTTTATTTTTTATTTATGTTTAATTATTTTTTTACAATTTATTCAGGTTATCGGTAAGCGATTTTAGGTCTCTTAAGGGGAGATGGGTCGCTTTTCTGGATCCCCTTCTCCCTCATGATTAGCATATTAGTTTTCAGATTTTAAGACGTTCGTTCCGTTAGTTTGGCGATTTTGAGTCCTTTCAACCCATTTATTTGTCAATATTAAGACTTTTTGGCCCATTTAGGTGACTGAATGGTTATTAAACTTTAAATCGTATGCGGTGAAACCAGAATTACCCCCCCCCCCACACTTCTTCCTCCCGAAAAAATAAGTAAATATTTTAAATAACATTATAATGATACGAAATAATAAATGTTCCACTTCTACCACTACTACTATTAATAATATTAATACTACTAATGTATAAACATATTAAATATACTAAGCACATACCCATAAATACAGAATATATAATCACACAGAAAAAAAAAAACGAAAAAACATAATAGCTCCTGTGACACCGCTTTTTACCGCTACTTTTTTTTTCCCCCATACTCCCATACTCCTAAAAGCCGACACGGTAATATTCACGCACCATTAGCGTTTTTCTTCCTGCGGGTTCTTAAGATTTTTTTTTTTTTTTTAATTTTATGTTTTTTTTTTTTTTTTGGGTGGCGTGATTTATGCGAGGATCAGATACGACCTTGGCGACTCTTGGTGGTGAAATAGGCGGGTTAGAACGACAGGCAAGGGTGCTTTATTAAATATGTAGCTCTGTAACTACGAGAGGCATTGCCCGAGTTGAATAAAATCGTTTGGGGGTATCTGTAAGTAAGACGAAGTTGTCAGATGGATATTACACAATATTATGTAATCTGCTATCGCAAACTAGATTGAAGATGCATAAATTTAGCTGAGAGGAATACTTAAATAGTTGATCTCTTAAACCGCCACACCAATGTTGAAGATAATTATTGTTAAGGGAAAAAACGTTCGTGTGATAATTATTGTTAAGGGAAAAAACGTTCGTGTGATAATTATTGTTAAAGGAAAAAACGTTCGTGTGATAATTATTGTTAAGGGGAAAAAACGTTCGTGTGATAATTATTGTTAAGGGAAAAAACGTTCGTGTGATAATTATTGTTAAGGGAAAAAAACGTTCGTGTAATAATTATTGTTAAGGGAAAAAACGTTCGTGTGATACAAACTTGAGTTCTCGAGAGGAAAAACTATGGAAACATGGAATGAAGTGGGAAATTTAGTTATATATACAAACATTCAATGTAAGATAATAAGAACAATGACTTTGAAAACTGTCGACTTTCTATATTATTACAGGAAAGCAGAGAACTACAGCAACGAGAAGGAAAAGTGGGGATATTTACAAAACACTCTTTCTTATAAGAACACAATATTAACCCCTTCAACACGATGACGTATTGATACCTTTGATTCTGGCTTAAGTTAGACGATTTTATGCAGCTTAAGAAATATCTATGGTATTCAGAGGGTTAATTGAGATTATAATTAACCCATTTTAGTCCTAGAGGTTGAATATAAGCTAAAAAAAATCGTCTAATGGTCACCAGGATATAATGAAAATTACGACATGGTGCTGAAGGGGTTAAAGATAAAAACTAAAACACTTGAAACGAGAGCAAAGCAATAAGCATGCAAACAACAAAATTGACATGAAAAGGGTGATTCTTTATACATGAAATAAATGAAGAAAACAAGAAAAATATAGAGGAAAAAAAAAGCATCATACTGACATGGCTTAAGGGGAGGTTTTTAGTGCGTTTCCTAGACTTCCATCAAGGTTGAAATTACACCCCCTTGACCCCCTTTCAAGATAAATTTGTACATTTTTCGGTAGAAAAATTTCCCGGCCACAGGCCGGTTCCTCTTAAATTACAGGCTCGCTATCGCTCGCCAGGAAAAAATCTACACAAATGGGACGAAAGGTCTTAAAAAGTGACATAAATGGGGTGAAACTTCTTAAAATCGCCAAACTAATGGGGCGAACGTCTTAAAATCTCAAAAGCAATGGGGCTAAACATGAGGGAGAAAGAGGTCCAGAAAAAAATCCTCCAGGTGGAAATCTCCCCTTAAGTTATCCTTAGAATAACATATGAGGATGTATTCATTTTGTCAGGCTATCTGTAGAGATTATTATTAAGTTTATGAAGGAAGTTTAGATGGTAGTGGCTCAATTGAGATGTACCTTAATTAATTATCTGGATAATTAGAGGGCCTTTCAAAGCTGAATAAAATCGTCCAATGATAGCTTGGATACAGTAGAAAAGGGCGTCGTACAACCGAAAGGGTTAAAGACAGCAATGATGATATCGTTAAGGGGGGATGGGCGTATTAAGGGGGGATGGGCGTATTAAGAGGGGATGGGCGTATTAACCCTCTCCGACATATGACGCAATTTTGAGCCTATTGGGGATACTTTAAAGTCTTTGTTACCATCAGGGGTATTTAGAAACCTTTAGTTTAGTTACTTCAACCTATGCAGTTGTCTTTGAGTAAGTTGTGGGCAGAAAACGAATTTTGGAGAGGTAATTATAAGGGTGAGAGAACTCTATTTCTTATTGCTAATCTGGCAACCTCTGCGTCATATGAGTCTGAAGGAGTTAAGGGTGGATGGGCGTATTTATTTGCTCATTTATGTAGCCGTCCGGCTGGCTCAGTTGATAGCGTGCCTGATTCCCATCTTGAAGGTCTCGCGTTCAATCCCCGCTCAGATTGAAAAGTTTTTCTGGGATACAGCCGGCGGTTACCATCTCCCCATGAGCAAGGGGGATGGGTAATGGTCTCTGGTAGACTAAAGAAAGCCAAGCGCTTGTGAATCCTCGAAGGAGGAGATACGGGCGCTATATAAGTAACCAGAAGATTATTATTATCTTTTATTATTGTTTTAGTTTCCTCCCTAGACCACTATCAAGCTTTAATCAAACAGCCCGCAAGACCTTCCTTCAAGATTAATTTGTACAATTTCCGATGAAAAAATTTCCCGACCGAAGGCCAGTTCCTTTTAAATTACAGGTTCGCTATCGCACACCAGGGAAAAATCGACACCTAAATTAAACGAAAACTCTTAATAGTGACAAAGAAATGGGGTGGAAGGTATTAAAATCGCCAAACTAATGGGTCAATCGTCTTAGAATCTGAAAACTAATGGGGCTAAACATGAGGAAGAAGGGGGACCAGAAAAACTACCCATCTCCCCTAAACCCCATTAGTATACGAGGACAATTTGCTTTCTTACACATTCTGGTTATCACTAGACGATTTTATTCCACTTATGTCGGGGGAGAGCGAGGGTCAAATTGTCTAATGGTAGCCAGAATATGAAGATAGAAAAGCCTTATAAGAATGAACGGGTTATTTTATATTTTCAAAGTTGCGGTAATTTTGTCTGACTCGTGTATTGAAGAGATTGAATAGCTTCGAACATTTAACCCTTTCACGCATTTATGACGTAGAGGTTGCCAGCTTAGCAATAAGAAATAGAGTTCTCTCACTCTTATAATTACCTCTCCAAAATTAGTTTTCTGCCTACAGCTAACTTAAAGACAACTGCAGAGGTTGAAGTAACTAAACTAAAGGTTTCTAAATACCCCTGATGGTAACAAAGGCTTTAAAGTATCCCCAATAGGCTCAAAACCGCGTCATATGTCGGAGAGGGTTAAGACCACGAATTATGTCCTAGAGTGTACAACCACATATTACAATGTGTGAACCCCCTATGTTTATCTTAATGCAATTATAACTATCTATATTGATATTTGGATTGAACTTGCTTTTCAATAAATAATAAATACAGTTTTGTAGTTGATCTACAGAAAATTATATTCATTAATTTGTTTCCAGATATATACTTCCATAATTAGAAATAGGTGATGTTCCCGAATATCTGTGAGTGACTGTACATTTGAAAGCGACTGTATATCAATTTAAAGTGGAGTCGTAGCCGCTGAATCTATAGGGTGTATATTCTGGGGTACAAGGGAGTTGAGCTTTATTTACGTATGCACGACCTCGCAATTCTCAATCATAAACCAGCAAAATGACAGCAATTTAAGCTTGAAGAATGTGGGCCCGTCCAGTCTCATGTATATTGTTCTGCTTTATATGTACAGTCACTTTTAAAAATTCGTGGACACCTTATCTTGTTTTGTATGCAAATATAACTATATGGATTGATTTTTTGGATGGAACTTTTTTCCAGTGAATAGTATATATGGTTTTCTAGTTGATGTATAGACAATTTTATTCATAAATTCGTGTCCAGAGATATATTTCCGTAATTAGAAAAAGGTGACGTCCACGAATTGGTACAAGTGACTGTACGGCCTGATTTAGTAGTTCTCCGAAACTGAGATGGGGAAATTCTATAACGTCAAGAGAGAGAAAGCCATGAACCCTTACTATAGTCGGTTATATTTCAGCTGATGGTAAATTGAATCCATTAGCAACTGATTCATCGATACTCCAATGGAAGCACACATATGTAACCGCTATGTCTGTTTGTCATATTACGGTCAGGTTTTCATAATTAACAACGTGTATTTCGCTACAAAATCGATATAATAGCAGAATAATCATGATGGAGACATAACACTTGGCCATCAGCTGGGAACAAATAGAAAATCAACATAGAAAAACATGGACAAAATAGAAATAGACAATAGAACAAATAGAACAAAAAATAGACAAACATAGAAAATAGAAAAGAATAGACCACCAGCTGGAAAAAAAATAGACCAGAGGTGAAATGTGTAGTATTTGCATAGTTTATTATGTACAAATTATAAATACCAAATAATAGTATTAACTATTTCAAATAACAGTATTCATTAAGCCTTCCATTACCGGTGCCATTTTGTATCATACTCCAGCAACTACTGGACAATTTTATTCAGATTCGGAAGGACGTTTACCATTTCAAAGGCTACCGATTATCTCAATTAATCCGTCTAGCTACCATATATCCGTCTTAAACTTTATATAATCGTCTAATCGTAGCAGAAATCAAATACAAAATACGTCACCGCTACAGAAAGGGTTAAGTATACTTTTCAACAAGGCTGTCTGCGACCTTTTGAATCATATATGAATGAATACAAAGGAGTACAAAGGAAATCAAGCAACAACAGATCTAGTGACCCTTCTATGCTGCTTGTCCTCCAAAACACTGAGGATCAAGTGTCCAAACAGTGGTTTAGAGTGGGTAAGGGAACATTGGAGAGGGAACTACTGCCCTGGAACTAATATCCGTGGCAGGACTAGGAAATTAGTAGGGGACATATGGGTTAGTAACTGAGGGGAGGATAAAATAAAGTTATTCATTTACAAACGCAGTCAGTCGCGGGTTTAATGTGAGATATTTGTCTAGGCGGAGTTTAAATGAATCAACGGTGCTGCAGTCAAAACGTCTCGGGGAAACCCATTCCACAAGTTGACAACTCGATTGAAGAAGAAATTCTTAGATTCGTGTGAGTTAAAAGATTTACCAATAATTTTGCAACCGTTTCCCCGCGTGTAATTAGATAGGTCGATAGTGAAGTACTTACTACAGTTCATATTGTCGATGCCTTTGATGATTTTGAACACTTGAATTAAGTCACCTCTTAATCTGCGCTGGGTTAAAGGAAATAGATTTAATTCTCTAAGACGCTCTTCGTATGGTTTGTTCTTTAGGCTAGGTATCATTTTGGTAACTCTACGTTGAACTCGTTCTAGCTTGTTTATGTCTTTTTGGTAATAAGGGCACCAGCATTGAACGCAGTATTCCAGAAGAGGGCGGACTAAGGAATTGTAAAGGGTTAGGATAACGTCTTTGGATTTATGCTCAAATGACCTGCCTATAAAGCCAATTATTTTGTTTGCCTTCTTAACAACTTCTGAACATTGTTGACTCGGTTTTAGGTTACTCGATATTGTTACTCCCAGATCGGTTTCTCTGTTTACATTCTTAAGCTGAGTGCCATTCATCGAATAGTTTGCTTTCTCATTTAGGTATCCGATATGTAGTACTTTACATTTATCGGCATTGAAACTCATTTGCCAAATTTGGGCCCAATGTGACAATTTATCTAGATTGTGTTGCATATCGTCAACTTGATCTTTTGAGAGTATGCTATTTTCAAATTTTGTATCGTCAGCAAATTTTGAGATTGTACAGGTGAGACCCTCATCTATGTCATTGATGTAAATTAGAAAGAGAATTGGTCCTAGTACCGATCCCTGGGGTACCCCGCTACTTACATTGGTCCATTTAGATGCCTTACCGTTTATGACTACTCTTTGCTTTCTGTCGCTGAGCCAATTTTCTATCCATTTCAACACACCGTCTTGTATTCCATGCGCTTTTAGTTTTAGCAGTAAACATTTGTGGGGAACTTTGTCAAAGGCCTTTCGAAAATCAAGGTATATAATATCTACAGCTTTACTCTCATCGTAGAGGTTGAGGATATCATGGAAGAAGTCTAAGAGGTTTGTTAAACAGGAACGTTTTTTACAAAAGCCGTGTTGAGTATCTTTAAGTATGTTATTTTCCTCTAAGTGATTTACGAGTCTGTCTCTTATGAACGTTTCTTGCATTTTACATACAACTGAGTTTAAGCTACAGTAAGTGGACGATAGTTACTGGGTAGGGATTTGCTGCCTTTTTTGAATATCGGTGTTACGTTGGCTATCTTCCACTGATCAGGCATAGTTCCAGACTGCAAGGATTTATTGAATTGTAATGTCAGTGGTTTGGAGAGCTCATCCTTAGCTTCCTTTAGAACTCTAGGCGAGATTGTATCAGGTCCAGGCGTTTTATTTACCTTGAGTTTATCTAAACAATTCAATACTTCTCTCTCTGTAACGGTGATATTGCTTAGAACATCTGAATTATCAATCTGAATCGCCGATGGTGTAGGGATATCACTGAGGTCTTCTGTTGTAAAAACTGATGCAAAGAAGGTATTGAGGGCATTACTCATTTGTACTTCGTCTTTGGTGTATTCTCCATTTTCATCGACTAACGGTCCAACAGTTGAAGTAACTACTTTTTTCTTTCTGATATAACTATAGAATTCTTTCGGGTTTGTTTTACTTTGATTCGCAATTTGTATCTCTAGGGTCTTTTTACTTTGCTTAATTAACTTTTTGGCTTTGCGACGTAGCTCTACAAATTTCACCCGTTCTTGTTATTTTGTGAGGATTTTAATCTATCATTAGCAAATTTTTTAGCAAGCAGGCAGTTTGAAATATCTTTATTCCACCATTTGGGCTTATTATTATGGCCTGGACGCCGTATTTTCGATGGTATGCAGTCTTGCACTGCTTTTAGGTAAGTGGTTTCGAATAACTTCCAGGATGTATTTATGTCATTATTGTTAATTAAAAAGCTCCAGTCAGTTTCTTTAAACATAGCTCTAAGTTTATGAAAGTTTGCTTACTTGAAATTAGGGACTTTTTAGATGCTACTATTTGGGTCGTTACTAGTAAAGTTTAAAGTGAAAGTTATCGTACGATGGTCGCTGTTACTGAATTCATCACCAACATTCAAATTCTCTATTAATTCTTCTTTTGTTGCAAGTACAATGTCAAGAACGTTATTACCACGGGTCGGGTCGGTGTTCGAACAAATTGATAAAGCGAACTCTCTTGCAAGTTTGTATACAAGTCATGTCCGGAGTGTGAAGTAAGAGTATCGCCCCACTTGGTCACAGGTAAATTAAAGTCGCCAAAAAATACGGTATCTTGTGAGTTACTTACATCTGCAATTTGTTCATAAATTTCTCGGTCAGTTTGCACTGATTGAGCTGGAGGTCTGTATATTAATGCAAGTATTATTTTTGTACCTTTATTATTCTTTATTAGCACAAAAGATGTGTCGACGTTCACAATTTGAGGTTTTGACAAGAGGGTCGGGTTAAGACTTTCTTTGATATAAAATAATACGCCACCTCCATTTTTATTTATTCGGCTTTTCTCAAACATTACATAACCGGGAAGTGAATACTCTGCTAAAAAGTCTCTATCTACTGTATTGAGCCAAGATTCTGTTATACCAATCACATCATAATTTTCAGTAAACACTAGTTCCTCTAAATCTGAAAATTTATTGCGTATGCTACGAGCGTTTGCATAGAAAACCTTTAAAGTTGCGGTTTTAGAACTCACAGAACGTTCTTTAATCAAATTTTTGGTTCTGGTCGGGTCTACATTTACATTCATGGCTGTCATCGGTCCTCGGTCGTTATCCCTGGCGGTTTTGAATTTGGGTCGTGTTGGTGGAGCTTTATTCAAATTCGCGGTTCTTGACAGATTAGCATTTAATTCCTTCGCAGGTTGCCACCCTCGCTGTCTTCGGTCCTCCTTCCTGGTTGTACTGTGCTGAGTCGATTTCTTCTCCAAAAATCCTTCACTGCATCGTTGAGAGGACGCCCAAAACGTGCTGCTCCCACCTGGTTCCGATGAACTCCATCGTCCGAAAACAAATAGTCATCGTAGTAGAAATTGTCCCAGGTTTCGACGAATCCCACGTTTTCCTTCCTGCAGAGGTTTGCTAGACAACGATTTGTGCTGGTGGCTATGTTGTAAAATCGGCTCTCTACACCAAGCCGGGAGACGATTCCTGAGACGATGATCCTTGATGACTTCTCCTTAAACGACTTGATCAGCTGCTGGTACTTTAAAAGCAAATCTTCCGACCGGGTTCGCTGTACATCGTTGGATCCAACGTGGATGACGTACATTGTATTAGCAGGGGCCAGCTTAGATACTTCGTCAACTGCAGCAACTACGTCGTCCACACCACCACCAGGGATACAAAAACGCTTCCTGGTCTTAGGTGCTCTGGCGCAAAACTCAGTGAGCTTACCACGTATCATCGAGTCTCCCACGAGCCGGACTTCTTCTATTTCCGCTTCGTCATCCGAGTCTGTGAGTATCTGGAAGCGGTTTTGACACTCGGTAATTGGTATGGGTTTCCTGGTGTTGGGGCAAACGTTGTTCCTCACGACACGGAAGTTGTCTTGAGGGGGAAGAGAGTCACTATCTGTTTCTTGAGTATCGGAACCATCAGCTGAAATGGCTACTGCAGGCGTTGAATTGTTGGCAGTTGACGTTAGGGCGTTGGTGGCTGCTGGAGTTGCGGTGACAATTGAAGTTTGTGGTCTCCAACGTTGAGTGTTACAAACTCTTGGAGTGATTCCAGCTTCATGGTGAGGACGTTGATCTTGTTGTAGGCTTCATCTAATTTCACTGTCAAATTCTCTCGTTGCTGGCAGAGATGGCAGACTTGGACTCACCAAACCTACCGGCGCAGTTCGTACAAGTGCGAGGCATGGTAACAGTCAGTTTCTTCAGATCACTTCACTCACTTTAAAACACTTAACTCACTTTAAAACTCTTAACTCACTTTAAAACACTTCACTCACTTTAGAAACACTTCAACCGAAAACAAATATGTTGAAATACACAACAATAGGTTATCAGGGGTGATAGCCTAACCAAAAACATAAAAATTGAGATACGCAGAAATAGGCTACCAGGTGTGATAACCTAACCTTTACCTTTGATTACCTTTGAAGAATTCCGTCTGGGAGCGACGCAGCTAAGGTGGACCTCTGCATGTTCCGGGCAGCGCTCCCCTCCTCATGTTCCGGGCAGCGCTCCCCTCCTCATCTCTGGGTCTTGGACTCTTGATGGGAGACTGTTGTTGGAGCCTGGGTAGCCTGGTGTTGGTGGCTGGTCTGGGATTCTAACCAGCCACTTGTCTAGTTTGTGTTTAAAGGTGTCAACGGTTACACCAGTTAGATCCCTAAGCTCTCTAGGGATGCTGTTGAAGAGTCGGGTCCCGTTGTGTTGGAAGCTGTGGTGAACTAGCGTCTTCATTCGCTGTGTGGAGGCTTGAGTGCTTCTGACGTAGCATAGGCGTCCTCTTCTTGGATTTGCGTTTTCAACCAATCCCACATTTGGAACCCTTCCTTCTAGTATCTTCCATACGTAAATTACAACGTATCTCTCTCGTCTACGTTGGAGAGAGTAAAGCCCCAGTTCTTTGAGCCTTTCCCAGTAATTTAGGTGGTTAACTCCTGAAATTCTGCTTGTGAAAGTTCTCTGTAATGCCTCGATCTTTGCTATGTCTGTTGATTTGTGTGGGGACCACAACTGACAGCAATATTCGAGTTTGGGCTGCACCAGAGATTTCCACAAGGTCAGCATACACACCCTTTCTCTTGTGTTGAAGGTCCTAAGGATCCATCCTGAAAGTTGTCGTGCTGCTAGAGTGATTTTGGAGTAATGGTCGGAGAAGGTGGCATCATTACTCATGTATACCCCAAGATCCTTAGTGTGGTCTTTGGCCGGTATTAATTGTTGATCACATTGGTAGTGGGTCGAGCTTTTGATAATTTCTTTGCCCCCATACCTTAAGAGTTCAAACTTTTCTCCGTTGAGAGCCATGTTATTATTTTTTGCCCAGCTTACGACTCTTTCTAGGTCTTGTTGGAGTAGTCTGGTATCTTCCTCGGTCTCTATCTGCCTCTTTATCCTCGTGTCGTCGGGGAATGAAGTGGCTGATGAGTGTCTTAGGCCGGCATCGATGTCGCCAACCATTATGAGGAAGAGGAGAGGACCCAGTACAGTGCCTTGAGGTACACCGCTGACCACTTTACTAGGGTCTGATAGGGCCCCCTGTACTGTCACTCTTTGGGTCCTGTCCTTAAGGAAACTGTGGATCCAGTGTCCTACCTTCCCAGATATCCCGTGAGATCTTAGCTTGTGGAGGAGGATCCCGTGATCTACCTTGTCGAATGCTTTCGCGAAGTCCAGGTAGATCACGTCAGCATTGTTCCCATCCTGCATTTCTTCTAGAATGGATTCATAATGGAGTAGTAATTGGGAGAGGCAGGATCGCCCCCTCCTAAATCCATGCTGTCCCTCGTTGAAAGCACCGGTTTTTTCTAGGTGTTCAGTCATTCTGTCACGCAGGACCCGTTCGAAGATTTTTATCAGGTGGGAAGTTAACACCACTGGTCTATACTGTTTGGGTGACCCTTTGCTGCCTCCTTTATGTATAGGGGTAATTATTCCCACTTTGAGTGCTGATGGTATCAAGCCAGAATTTAAGGATTCTGACCACAGTAGTTGTAGGGGTGTTGCTAGTTGGTCTTTGCAGTTTTTCAAGAAAAGTGTGTGGAATCCATCAGGTCCGGCTGCCGAGTTTGATGCTATGCAGTCAATGGCTGTTGTGATGTCTTTCCTCGAAATTTCTACAGATGGGATTTGTTCTTGTCGGGCTGTTGGGGTGGGCTCCGAGAAAAAGTTGGTTGGGTTTTCCACTATTTTGTTCTTGTCCGGTTGGCTGAAAGTGTCCTCATATTGCTTGCTTAGTATTTGTGCCATGTTTTTTTGGATCTCCGTCAAGTTCTCCATTGGTCTTTTCGAGTGGGCCAATTGTTGACATATTTCTTAGTTTCTTTTTTGCATAGCTAAAAAAGAACTTTGAGTTTGTTTTGATATGTGACACCGCTTTTTGTTCATCTCTTGTTCGCTGAGTGTCATGGGAACGGAGAAGTTTGGTTTCGATGTCACAGATTTGTTCTTTTATTCTTTCGCTCGCTGGTGCAAAACTGGCTCTATGTAACCTTTTGTTTAGGTTGCTCCTCTTTCTCAGTAGGATTTTTCTGTCCCGGGGGATCTGTCTCTTCCTTCTTTCATGTCTTGGGATTTTCTTCGGTATATTTCTGCTGCAGATCTGTTGGCAAGCGCTTAGAAAAATATTGAATATTTCTTCAGCATTTTTTCCCCTAAAAGTACTGTACCAGTCGTGTTGCCCCAGTTCTTCTTTAATGGTGTCCCAGTTTATATCTGGGCTATGGAAGTTCAGGTTGGTGAGGGAGATTTCCGGTACCAGTAGTGCATCAGGTGGTGGGAGCACACTTGGGGAGATGTTGGTATTTATGTTGGCCTTTGATAGGATCAGTTTGTGGTCGGACATTATCGTACTCTCTAGTTCGTATGAATGTATGAGGTTGAAATTATTACTGAGTATAAGATCTAGGATATTGTTTCCTCTGGTGGGTTCGGTTACAAATTGGGTTAGGAAGTTGTTTTCAATTAAGTAGATGAACTCTTCTGCCTGGTGTTTGTCGTCCATTGTTGGGCCGCTGCTGATGTTCATTGTTGGCCATGATATGAATGGAAAATTTAGGTCACCTGTGATCAGTACCTCAGTGGTTAGATTTGGGGGGTTGTCCAGGGTATTTTGCAACTTTCCTAGGATTTCTCTGAAGAGATCTAGATTGGTGTTGGGTGGCCTATATATGGTGATAAGGATTAGATTTAGCTTTGTCACATAAACAGAGAGCAATTCCGTGGTGCCGTTGGAGAAGGAATGTAGTGTTTTGGCACCTTCGGCTATGTCCTCCCTGATGTATGCTGCTACTCCACCATGGCTCCTCCCTTGTCTATCACTTCTGAATAGGGTATAGTTTTGCATATTAATCTCTGCATCTAGATGGTTTTCATTTAAGTGGGTTTCTGTTAAGGTGAGAAAGGCCACATTTTCTTTTAATGCCATTTCTTTTAACATAGGGACCTTTGATTGGTTATTTCTTGGGTATAGGCCCCTGATGTTCCCTGTGTAGAAATTGGTTAGTGGAATCCGAAGATGCCTTTGTTCCTCATCTCCAGTCTGTCTGTCCGCTCCATGAGTTGGCGCATCATGGACTGGGATTGGTTCTCCATTACCAGGAGCTTTTCTAGAAGGTTCTCTAAAAAAGTAGTTTTTTTAGCTTGTCCTGGAGTTTGGTTTTCAGTGACTGGGGTCCAAGTTGGCGGTGGTGGTTGTGGGGTTGAGGTTACTGGTACCTGGTGGTGGTGGTGGTGGTGGCTTCCTCGCTGGCGAGTGTTATTCTTGGGTGCCTTCATTGGTGGTGGAGTAACTGGGCATTCTGATGCTGGCTCCTTATTTTCTTGAGGTCTTTTGGTGCCCTTTACATGTAGGTATTTACAATTTGTTTTGGAACACTCACGTTTGTGAAGGGACTGTCTGCACATATTTGGGTGGAATTCTGTGCATCGTCTCCCAAGCTTACATCCTTTTTCGCCTTTTAGCCCATGCTGCATTAGTTTACGGCATGGTTTTGGGTGTTGGTATTTGCATCCAGCTCCACTAATGCCGTGTCTGCAGGTATTCCTTTTATAGTACCTACAAGTACTGGTACCAGTACTGGTGTTGGGTCGAGGGCGGCTGGGTGTTGTAGCTGTTGCTCCTTGGTCATTTCCCTGGTGCGGTGTATGGGTTCTTTGGTTCCTCTCAGTCTCATTACCAGTATGTTGCTGGGTACTTCCTGTTCCTGTGGGTCCTGTACCCAGGGGTGCTGAGAAATCAATGTTCTCAGGGCTGGATCCCAGTGAAGGCACTTGGATTAAATTCTGACTGGAGTTCACAGCCTGGGGGTCCCTTTGTGTTAAGCTAGTCCTAGGTCCGTTTTCATCATCCACAGAATTTGGCCTAGGCCTACCAGTACCGGCATCGTTGACCGAGTCAGGTGGGCCATTTGATGCTTTCTGGGATTCTACGCCGTCATTGTCCTCTTGTTCTGCTTTTAGGCATTCCTTTAGTTCATCCAGGAGCTTGTTGTAGTTGGCATGGCTTTGTATGGTGCAGGCTATACATGCATGTTTCCTACTGGAGTTGGTAAGGGCTATAATGTAGTACTCTGGTAATTTTGTACATGTGTAGTGGGTCCACATGTGGCAGTTACTACATTTAATGCCAGTATCACAATGTTTCTGGCATTCTGTGCAAGGGTATATGTCTGACCCATGTTTGTTTACATTTTTGTTGTTGGCGACCATCTTGTGAGCTTCTCTTTGTAACTTAAATTTTGGATATATTTGACACTAGGCTATTTGCACTTTTACCCTACTTCCTAGTAGTCACTGATCACTCAAACACACTTAAGTAGAGTCAATTCTAGTAAGTACCTCAGGAATATGGTAAAGATTGTATAAATAGTGGGAGTCACTCAGCACTAATGCTGGTCTTCCACAAAGTTATATATGAAAGTTATATACAGAAAGTTTTTATATGCGTAGCCTAATCATCCTAATGTGCAAATGAAAATCGGTACTTTAATTGGCCGACGGTACCTTTATCGATGTTTCACCCTAGCCTAGAAAAAAACAAAAAAAACAACATCCTTACCAAAAGAAAGTCAAATTAGGCTAGACGCAAACGTAAGCGACGTGTCACCTAGCCTAGGCTATGTAATTTAAAATGTAAACAAGTAACTGAGTAGGCTATGCCCGCTAACACCATCCTTACCGAAATTACCGTCTAGGACTCTAGGTCCAACTCTAGGGCCTCTAGGCCTAGTAGGCGTCTATTAGCGTAGATTAGGCTAGGCTGCAGCAGTGCAGCACAGTGCACTGCCCTGCAGGTATGAATAATATTAACTCAGTCATGTTTATTGGGCCTAGGCCTAAATTAAATTCATAGGCTAGGCTATAGAAATTGCAAAAAGGCCTAGGCCTAAATAATTTTAATTAATAGGCCTAGGCCTACATAAATTACATGGAGTTACATGGAGGGATAGACAGACTAATGAGGAAGTAAGAAGGAGGTGTGGTGTGGAGGTAGATGTGCTGGAAAGTGTGAAAAGGAACAACTTGAGATGGTTCGGCCATATGGAACGTATGGAAAGCGAGAGAATGACTAAGAGGGTGTACGAGAGCGAGGTGGAGGGACAGAGGGGGAGAGGTAGAACGAATATGAGGTGGAAGGATGGAGTGAGGAACTACATGAACGAAGGCGATGGGGGGAGGGGCGTCGACTGACTGGGGACAGAGGTGCATGGGGGCGGTTCGTTCGTGGCCACCCCTTCGGGGATCACGGCGTCAGGCAATAGATAGATAGATAGCCTACATAAAAACCTCCCTTACTTGGTGTAGGCGGTCCCAAAATCAAACACTATGGTGATATTCTTTTCATTTTTTAGTCCAATGCCGCTTATGCCTTCATAAAACGGCATACTGACCACGAATCAAGCAGAATCGACAGAAAAACACTGAAATAACGACGAAATAAGGGCGCCGAGCAAGTTCCTGGAAGTTTTGTTTACATCTGACACACCCGCATGACGTCACCCACACATCTTCACTTTGGGACTGTGTTTGTCATGCAAGTTTACGCAAATATATGAGATAAGACAACACATTCATATACTGTTGTGCATTACTTTATACTGTAGTTATAATGTATCAATGACTTAACTATACGTAATCAAACATTATATAGACCTTACCAATAAAATTAAGATATGTCATGTAGCCTATCCATGAAATCATTGAAATGTCATTCTGGACGAAAAAGAAGAAAGGAGGAAACTGGTGACTAAAGTTACTCAAGTACTCTATGACACTTGCAAATTAGACGAGGAGATTTAAGATGTGAGTGTTAGAGTGTCCATTCTTGCAATTGATTGGTAATTTGTTGTTGTAGCCTAGTATGTTGTATGTTTGAGTTAGGCAGCAGGCTAGCCATCTTGTACAAAAAGTCCAAGAGAAAGAATTAGGCCTAGGCTATTTTGCATGTTTGGCCTATGTAACAGTAATGGGTAAATCGGTTATACTGATGTTTTGGACCGACAGTTAGCCCATCGATCTGTTTAGGCCTAATAGGTCCGGTAGAGCATATACATCATTGCTATATATATATGGCATTAAGAGCTGAAATGTATTATAAGGGAGAAAAAAACAAAAACGCTAAAATACATGTATAGGCCTAGGCTACTGTAAAACAATAAGTTTTTCAGCCAGTACCCAACCAGCGGGGGTGTGGGGGCGGCAGCCCCCACCCATATACTAGGTTAGGTTAGGTTAGGTTAAGTTAGGCTAATAGCCTAGCACATAGCCTAAAAAAAAAAAAAAAAAAAAATTAGTAACCCAACCAGCGGGGGTGTGGGGGCAGCAGCCCCCACCCATATACTAGGTTAGGTTAGGTAAGGTTGTTAGGTTAGGCTAATAGCCTAGAACATTAAAAAAAAAAAAAAAAAAATTAACCCAACCTGTGGGGGCGCCAGCCCCCACCCATAATACTAGGGTCAATATACAGGAGGCGCTATAATATAGGTAGCAAAATTCTAATGGTAGTTTTGGGTTCCTATCATCATATGCTTCATTTCTATATACTTTTTATCTCCGGGAAAAAAAAAAAAATCTTGGGTTTTTTATTTTTTTCTTGGATTTTTTTTTTATTTTTTTTATTAACCTAACCAAAAAACCTAACCTAACCTAAATGTATTTGGGGGCTATTAGGTTAGGTTAGGTTTTTTGGTTAGGTTAATGACCAAAACAAAAAATTCCAAGAAAATAAATGAAAAATCCCAAGATTTTTTTTTTTTTTTTCCCCGGGGATAAAAAGTATATAGAAATGAAGCATATGATGATAGGAACCCAAAACTACCATTAGAATTTTGCTACCTATATTGTAGCGCCTCCTGTATATTGACCAATACTAGGATAGGTTAGGTAAGGTTGTTAGGTTAGGCTAATGTCTTCCCAAAGTTGACTATTTTTATAACATGAGATATTAGGCTACCCACTCCACCCCGTGAAATCCGAGCCAGCTTTCGTCAAAAGTTGGCTCGGGTATTCACAAAATTGGGTTGTATGGGTTTGCAATTTGGGAAAACCCGAGCCAAGTTTTAATACAAAACGCTATATTATTGTATTTTTACGCTTTTAACCCCTCATTTTCCCTGAACTTCATAGCCCTCCCCACTTGTGGGGGGCGTGTTTTTAGATTGTTGGATAATGGGTAAATACTCATTTCCGCTCCTCTTCAGTATAAAACAACACTATATCTGAAGGAAAAATTACAAAAAAATAAATAAAACTTACTGAAATCGCTGTCGGTCCAAAAAGTCAGGTTTACCGGTAAATCTACAGTTATACTACCCCTTCTCGGTTCAATGTTATTTTAGGTAATTTTTTTGAAAAGACTCGCAGCGTTATTATACACAATTTATTAGGGAAAGTGAAGCTCTATGGAATCCTTATAATATATATACTCACATAGATTCCACTGTGGGAGAATAGTTTGATAGTTAACTATAGTTTTGATGTAAATACTACCGCAACTACGAATCTTGTTTCCGAGACCGGTAAAACGCCGATGAAAGTACCGTCGGTCAATAAAAATACCGATTTTCATTTGCACATTAGCCTACGCATATAAAAACTGTCGGTTCAATGTTATTTTAATACCACAAATTTTGTTGATATGTTTGAAGATAAATATTGAATCTATATGCTCTAAAGATCATAAGCAAATTTGTTTTAACCCTCGGCAAAACTTAATAAAAAAGTATGGTACTAAAATGTCTTTTTCGTAACAAGGTTGTCAATACGGTACTTCCAGTTATCATAGCTCTAAAGATCATATGAAAATGTGTTAAACCCTCGGAAAAACGTAATATAAAAGTATGGTAGGCCTACTAAAATTTAATATTCGTAACAAGGTTGTCAATACGGTACTTTCTCGTTATCAATGTACAATCAAGCTGAAGATTGCAGAGTAAACAGCGTAGACTTCATCGACTTTCTTTCTCCTTCGTATAATCAACAGCCAATTTTTTTTTTTATTTACTAAGGGATTAGTACTCAACCAGCGGTGGTGTGGGGGCAGTAGCCCCCACCCATAATACTAGGTTAGGTTAGGTAAAGTTGTTAGGTTAGGCTAATGTATTTTCAAATCACTATTGGCCGGGGGGGGGGGGGTCTCAACATCGATCGATAGGCCTAATGGGGAAAATAGGTTTTTCCGAGATTTCTAATTAATTACAAACACTATATATTGACACAAATGAACAATTTTGTTTATAAAAAACACTCGGAAAATTTGTGGTATTAAAATAACATTTTTCCAAACTTTCTGTATATAACTTTCATTGGTAGGCTATATTCATAAAGAGCACACTCTCTAAGCTATTCATAAGTCACTTAAAACACTAAAATCGGCTTACGGTAGCCATGTAATAACATGGTGAACCTTCGTGAAAGTGGCGCAAAACGGCGAATTTATTGGTGGATGGTGGAAAGTTCTGGGTTACCGGATGTATGTACAGTACCACCTATATAACATTGGTAATTTAATTCATATCTTTCTTATACCCCCTACATATGATTCGGAAAGCCTTCAGCTTTGCATATATATGCATATTTTGTACCTAGGTCACATAATAATACTTAATTCGAATGCTTACCAAAGTCGATGTTAGGCCATCAGAATTGTCTCAATATTATCCTATTTTCACCAATTTAAGCAGCTCCTCATTGTCATACACAACGTTAAGTTATTCAGAATTGTAAATCATGTGTGGAAATGCTGATACTAAAGCTACATTCTCCATATATGAAAAAATTAATAAAACTTCTGGTAATAAAATGCATTATTTTGTACAATTATGACACAATGTCTCAAAAATTGCTAATAAAAACAGGTTTTAAATCACTTGATTCTAATAATGCCAAACTAGTACAATATGTATAGTAAATACATATGTTGCATCTACCGTTCCCCAAATACTCCTCCAGAGCAAAGTCTTTTTGATTCTCTGTCCTCACAACTCAGTGTCCTCAACTTAAATGCTTCTTCTGAAATCACTGTGTTGGGTGATTTTAATGTCCATAATGTTGAATGGCTCACTCATTCAGCCAGGACTGATGATGCTGGTCTTGAATGTGAGCTATTTGCAGACTCATTTAATCTCACTCAACTAGTCAACCAACCCACCCGTGTACCAGATAATCCTAATCATAATTCCCACCTACTGGACTTATTTTTAACAACCAATTCAGAAAATTATGATGTTACAGTGAGGTCCCCGCTTGGATCTTCTGATCACTGTCTGATACAGGCCACCTGTCTATCACCTACCACACCTTCCCACTCTGAACCTGTTTTGGTGACTAAATGGCATTACGATAGGGCAGACTGGGAGGGTCTTCAAGGTTTCTTTATTGATATTCCCTGGACCTCTTTCTTTTCTAATGATGCACACTCCACCTTGAGCCACATACAAGATTTTGTAAAAATTGGAATGGAAACTTTTATTCCTCATCAAAAGTACAGTAAAAGATCTAATTCACCTAAATGGTTTGACCATAATTGTGCTAGAGTAACTGAACAAAAAGCAATAGCCTACAATGCATACACAAGATCAAAAACACATGAAGCCTTTAATTACTTTAGAAACATCAGAAATCATGCCAAAACTGTATTAAACCTAACTAAATCAAACTTTCTCCACAAGCAGGCAAATAAACTTCTAAATAATCCAAATGATAACAAAATATTTTGGTCTACTCTTAACTCATTTAAATCCAACTTCACTACTGCTTCATCCATTCCACCATTAAAATCTCCGACTGGCAATCTTGTAAGTGACCCACGAGGTAAAGCTAACCTTCTTGCGGATATTTTCTCCACCAACTCAACCTTAGATGAAATAAATCAAGATGTCCCTGTACTTAATTTTAATTCGCCTGAAATTCCCTCACTTAAGATCCACACCAGACATGTCAAAACTATTTTGCAGAATCTCTCGGTAGATAAGGCTCCTGGTCCAGATGAAATTCCTCCAATAGTTGTTGTTGTTGTTGTTTTTCCCCAAGCTGCCTGGCCGAACAGCCCCAAGGCCCCGAGCAAGGCCAAGGCCGTAACCGAGCGCCCCCACAGAACCCTCCCTGCCGACCACAATAAAGCCTGGGTGACCGAAGCCACTCCATGGCGGGGAGCTGAGGAGGGTGCGGAAACGCCCGGGAAACCAAAGCCCCATCCAGGGCCCTGTACCCCTCAGCAATTATGAAGAGAAAGTTGAGGGGCAAAGGAAAGATGTGACGCTTTGGCTTCCAATCTTGGTAGATTAGGTCAATCCACGCAAGAGACGCCGTCACTTGAGATCTAGAAAATATATAAGTAAAAGGAACAGTCAGAGTAAGCTATGGGTATGGCAGAGATCGCTCAGTTCTCACTCTGATAGACCAGCCCATCACCTCTGGTGATGGGTACTTAGTAGTGGGTGAATAGTACTTAAGAATTGCTCCTTGGTGCTCGCTCCTGTATTGGCAAAATTTTTCCGTCTGTGTACTCATACCTCATGCTTCCCAGTACCCTGGAAAGAAGCAAACATCCATCCAGTTCCTAAAAAAGGTGCCTCTTCAGATCCATCAAACTACAGACCAATAGCTATAACTTCCACTCTTGGTAAAGTCTTTGAAATTATATTAAATAATCACATAATTAAGCATCTTGAGAATAATAAATTAATCAGTGATAGGCAATATGGTTTTAGACGATGTCGATCAACTGCAGACATGCTTTGCCTTCTTACGCATCAAATCAACCAAGCTACAGACCAACATGGTGAAACACATACAATAGCACTGGATATATCAAAGGCATTTGATAGAGTCTGGCATCAATCCTTATTGTCGAAGATGTCACACTACGGCCTTGCATCATTAGTTCCACTAATTTCTTCTTATCTTCATAACAGAAAAATACGTGTAATGGTAGATGGCCTTGTTACGACCGGGCACTCGGGTACACTAGGGCTCTTACACAGGACTCGAGTATGGCTCGCTGCCACAACGGAAACACACGATCCCAACCCCAGAGTACTGCCAGCCGAACAAAAAACGCCACTACACTCCAGAGTTCTATCTGCTATAACGGGGTATACAAGAACTCGGTACTAGCGTTTCACACAACAGACTAATAACTAGACGGGAGTTATCTAGTCTGGTCAACAATCAAACAAAGAAGAAAGTACTACAACACTAAAGAATAGTGTTGGCCGAAGCCGAAGTAATCCACCCTTGAACTAAGAACTTAAGAAGTCCTCCACCCTCTACTTCGGATCGGCACTATTACGTTACGTTAAACAATAGTCCTCGAGCATCAAGCAAGGAATCTTCTGATAAGTTAGATGCTTCTCGAATACTCATAAGAAGTAAGTATCGGATTTTGAACAGCAATTTAATGAATAACTCACTGGTAATTAAAGGCTTTAAATTGACATAAGAAGAATTATAAGAATAAGCAATAGGATATGGCAAACATTAAGAAGAAGTACTCCGACAATGCACTGGCAATAGCCTACTAAGATTGTGCTCGTGGGCCACTAATCTCTGAAGTAGCTAAGCGTGCCACACATGAAATCAATAGTGCTTAAACAATAATATACATAAGGAGAAGCTTCAATACTATACTGTATCTGCTGGTCGAGCAAAGTCTAGCTGGGATATCTAAGGTTAAGAGACAATGGCTGAGCAAGCGGCTCGTAGCCTAGCGAGGTCCTTAAGACTGTGCGGCCAAATTACGGTAATTGACGGGATGCTCTCTTGAGAGATCCAGATCACTAGTATCTGGTTCTCTCCTGGCGATCCTCTCAAAGTCAAGCAAATGAGATAGCACAGTGTTGGGTGGCACAGGCAAAAGCCCTCACTCGCAACACAGTGCTAAACTCCCACGGTACACAATCAAAAAGACCCCCTAGGCTTCCCACGTCTCCGTTGCAATTGTGCTGGTTCAACCAACCTAGCACTCATAGGAAATCACAACTCGAGGAACCCTATCCCAGTCTAGCATTACCTAAACCAGCAGAAAACAGGAACATGAATAATAGTACACAGGGAAATACATATACGAGTGCAACAAACATCAATCAATCCTATTCTAGTTGACCCTTCCAAAATAGGCTATCTAACAGGCACTTATCTCGTGAGAACTCAAGCGATAATACTTTGGCTGACTAAATCTGCACCAAAGGGGTCATTGGTTAAAAAGGGACGAGAAGAGAAGAAAATAGGCTGTTCAGAGAGTAGAGAAAGTTCACATCAGTCGGAAGAATATCGATAGTTGCAAGGGATATGAGAGGTCGCTTTGCCTGATGAGTTCTGAAGCATGGTGGCAAAAACCTCTCTTTTTATACTCGGCCCTCTAGCGGCATATCTCAAACTACTTAAGGACCGCCCACTGGCAATCATGACGTCATATTCTCTCAATCTGGGATTGACAAAGAACTTCCCACGCGCTGAAAGGGAGGAAGGGAGGAGGGAGTTAGGCCTACACACCTCGTGGCGCGCTCACTGGCCGTCGTTACGTAACTCTCTCTCTCATCATTGTATATAAGTCCCACACACAATACTTATATCTAATGATATAAAATAGAACTCGTTGACTTAGAAGAAAACAAAATACATAATGATAATACTTATAGTACAACGGTTCACATAAACTGAGTTAGGAAACTCTACACAGACTACAGCCAAAGTTCCTGCCCTGACGATCCTAGCGAGAGTGGGGCCTGACTGGGCGTTCTGTACAGCATGCTCATACTCGACATGCGTCACACCTCCCCAAGATTTTACTTGCTCAACCCTGAGCTAAAATCTGATATACAGAACCCCATCAAACCCCTCACACCCAGCGACCGCATGGCACTAAAACAACGCTGAGTTTATCACTAAAACACATCTTATAAAAAAAAAATTCACATTTCATAACTCCTCCCAACAATAGTAAAAGACAATATCATGCTCCCAGAGCGAGCTTACAGCAGCTCAGCCGTTTGATAGTTCGTGGACTACTCAAACCTTATAGGCTATGACAAACTTATACAATTATCTTCATCAAAAAGAAAGAGTTTTTATATGATTTTTATATTTTAATATGTTTTTTCCCGGCTGCACTATAAGGGCAGCCTATTTTCTTCTATACCAAACGCTCAACTCCTGCTTTACGACCCAATACGCTTGGGCTACAACCGCGAGCCAACAAGCACCAAGCGCAAAATACTACTCAAACCAAAGCAGGAGGCTACCCGTGTGTCAATTTACCCAGGATCATATACCCCTGAACGACCACATGCAACCTCGTTGTCACAACCGGCAATATGGCTTATGTCCAGGTTATATACCAATAACCTTAGTGACCACCTGGTCAGCCTCATATTCCGATTGTGAAACTGGTCCAAGATCTCGAGAGGGTAATGATCTGGGTAAACTACACCGACCGGACCATAGGCTGGAACATAGATCTCGAAATGCCCCAGCGCATCATTGTCCTTTTCACTTTCATTCATCAGGCTCTGACACGTTGCTGGTGCATTCTTAAGTCCGTAGGGCATAACATTGCACTGGTAGGTACTCCCGTCCACAACAAAACCACATACCTCTTTAGCACGCTCGGACAAAGTTACAAGCAACGACCACTCACGACATTCCTTATCCCTCAGATCCTTCGTCCACACGTAATCCAGCTCTGCTTGCACCATAGGCTGTCGAGCAGGATTTATACGGCAGGGAATTAAACTGAGCCTTGCACTATCTCCAGCCTGCATGTCGGATTCTACCCCGTACCTCAGGCCTGGAGAAGCAACAAACATGCGAAAGTACTGCCATAGCCTAGTAAATAACTGCCTTGCACTGTCTCCACGAACAACATGCCTTGTGCCCTCCCACAACCCAGCCGAGACCGCAGCTTCTAACCTGTAGTCTCCCTCCTTCTCCACCTTCGTCCCTAGAACAGCCAGGTCATGAGAGGGACAATCAGTACCACCCGTGCAGTCACTCCCACAGTTCATTATTGCTAAGGCTTCCCCGCCGATACCGTACATGCGCACCCCCGCATTCCTTGTGACGACATCTGCCTGCGCAGCATCACCGCTTTCAGCGACATGGCCAGATACAGTCGGTCTATGGTAGGGCTGTTGCATTAGACTAGAGCAGCATTGGGAGGCTATGCGACGACCGGGCACTGCGATACCACAGCCGACCTTACCAATCTGCTCAATGTCCTCCTTTTGACCACCACCCTTGGCAGCCATGGGTCGACCCTGACCTGGCAACCATGCCAAGGCCTCGTCGCCCACCTTAAACCACCGAAACAACGAGGCTAACGGTCTTTTAACAGTCACATGACCTGCCTGCGGAACATCTCGCACCGCCCGAGTTGTGAGACTCAGGGGCTCGGCACGACCAGTGGGGTATGAACCGAGCTGGTGCTGGAGTGCTGCACACTGCTGCTCAGGCAGGTGCTCTAGCACTTCCACAGCCACCAGACTCGTGTCCCCCGCCCACTGCTTCGCCGAGACATGACAATCCCTACTCTCCTCCACCTGTACCCTACTGCCCCCCTCTCCTTCTCCACCTTGGCCGCGGCAGACCAACGCAGGGACAGTAGGCTGCTCAGGTGGTTGCCTCACAAACTCCTCCAACAGGTTCACATGACATGCTTCCCCGTCCTCGTGTTTAATCTCGACAGCACCATTACCACACTTCTGAACTTCCGGATCCTCCAACTGAGCAACCCTTTTTTCTCTCTGTGTGTAACGTTGCTGCCTCTGAGTCTCTTCCGGCCCTACCTCCTCACTAGCTGTGACAGGTCCTGGGGCCTCTCCAGACTCTAACATAGGTGCTAATACTGAATCACCCAGGAGAGCCGCCGAGTCAAAACTCTTAAAACCAACTCCAGCTTTAGCCTCCTCCTGTTGATCGTTCCTCTGCTGGTCTGAAGACGGAGGACTAGGCTGTGACACTTTAGCTGCCCGAGCTCGGGTGACAGCACACGCCATGGGTTGTGCCTGGCACCGCTCGACACACTCTTGTTCTCCCCCACTCACGTCGGCCGGCCTCTCGGCAACGACTAAGGGTAGAACCTCAGAAGCGGGCATTGCAAAGTCGTTGCCGAGAAGAAGGTCGACGCCCTCCACTGGCAGTTTCTCCACAATCCCAACATCCAATTCACGTGCCACACCATCCACCTCCAACTCCAACCGCACCAGCGGGTATGACCGAGTTGCATTAATACCCTGCACCACTACCACCCGAGCCGCATTTATAGGGGAGCCAGTCAAATTGTTCATCAGAGTCTGGGAAGCACCTGTATCACGCAAGACCTCTACTCCATGCTTGCGCCCCGCCCACATCACGCAACCCCGTCCTCTATGGTCGCAAAAAACATCCTGAGCAGGGTTCGAGCCTCTCAGGTGTTTCTGCATTGGCTGTGCCTCAGCCTCTGACGAACTGCCCCGGGCAAACTCAGAAGACTTCGGAGACACACCAATGTTGCAGGCCAAAGACACAGCTGCTGTAGGTGGTTTGCTAGGACAGACTCTTGCAAAGTGCCCCTTTTCATGACAAAGATAACACTCCAACTCCCCTCTGGGCTTCCCTTGGTACTGGGAAGGGCCCGGCCCCTTCTTAAATGGGACGGTGTTAGTCTTGTGGTCAGTCTTGGTATCATAGCTCTTGTACTTGTTTGCATAATGTATATCACTAACTCGGGGGGGTGGGGTGTCACGCCCCTTGTTACCTGCCTCACTACGCTGGGCAGACCCGCACCCACGAATTAATGATAGCCGGAGGTCAGCCATCTCAGCTGCCTCCTGTAGAGTTTTAGGGTTCTTTTCTTTAATAGTTAAAGTCATATCTGCACCAGTACACTTATAAAACTGCTCGAGCAGAAACAGCTCAGTCAACTGTTTGGCCGTCTCAGCTTTCTCAGAACGTGTCCAGTTAGCAAGTGCATCTTTTAAGTCCCGGGCATGTTCAAGAAAGGTCGCCTCCCTAGTCTTTGTAACACCCCGAAACTTCAATCGATATGTTTCTGGTTGCAACTCGTATGCCCGTAGGACAGCTCTCTTCAATACTGGGTAGTCAATGCAAGACTCTAAAGGCAGTGCATCATAAGCCTTCAGACCCTTACCCGTAAGTCTTGAGGAGACCAGAGCTGCCCACTTCTCTTCAGGCCAATTATGCTCCCTACACTTCTTCTCAAAACGATTAAAAAATTCTGTGACTTCAGTTTCACTAAATGCCGGCACCAATTTGACTAAGTGAGACAAGGACTGTTCTCTTACTTGGCCCTCCCGGCCCATCCGAATCCCTGTCGACTCTGCACGAGTCTTATCTAAGTCTATCTGAGCACAATATTTCTCGGAGTCGTATCTAAGCTCAGCCTCGTGCCTCCTAGTCTCAGCCTCAATCTCATGCCTCCTAGTCTCATTCTCCTGCTTCCTAGCCTCAACCTCAATCTCATGCCTCTTAGTCTGATTCTCCTGCCTCCTAGACTCATTCTCCATCTCCTGCTTCCTAGCCTCATTCTCCATTTTAGCAAGCTCGAGTTTAAATATCATCTCAGGAGACAGGCCGGAAGAGGGAGCTGCCACTACTGAAGGAGGGGGGGCAAGAACTGGGGAACCACCATACGCACCGCCCGAGGGCACTCCAATCTTCCAATGCTCATCCCTCTGTGGGAGAGTGCTAACCTCCGGCAACTGAGTGGACGGCACTGTGGGAGTCGAGTGAGAGGGGATCTGGGGAGGAACCCCCCCAAACGCCCTCTCCTCCGAAACCCCATGTCGCCCACGCAACACCCAGGAAATCAGCTCCCCCTTGGACATCCCTCCTACATTGGATAGACCCAAAACCTTGGCTATCAGGTGCAAGCCATAAACATTCACCCCAGTCAGCCTCTCCTCCGTCACATGGTACTGCTTACTCACAAAAAGTCTAGCATCCTCCTCACTAGTTACTAACGGCACCTCCTCACTTAGCATCTCTCGCTCCTCGTCAGTACTAGGGCCCGACATACTGAAGTTCACCAAAAAATTCTCGAGACAAAAGTGTTAAACTCCCTTATGCAAGCACTAATTACTAAATTAACTGGAGTCTCTTAAATGCTCTCCTAATTGCCTTACAAAAAAAAATATTCTTCAATATGTACGCTAAAGTACCAACAAACAAATGTTGTACAACTCTGCAAAAAATTATACTGTTCACAAAATCCTAAGCAAGGTCGCCATTTGTTACGACCGGGCACTCGGGTACACTAGGGCTCTTACACAGGACTCGAGTATGGCTCGCTGCCACAACGGAAACACACGATCCCAACCCCAGAGTACTGCCAGCCGAACAAAAAACGCCACTACACTCCAGAGTTCTATCTGCTATAACGGGGTATACAAGAACTCGGTACTAGCGTTTCACACAACAGACTAATAACTAGACGGGAGTTATCTAGTCTGGTCAACAATCAAACAAAGAAGAAAGTACTACAACACTAAAGAATAGTGTTGGCCGAAGCCGAAGTAATCCACCCTTGAACTAAGAACTTAAGAAGTCCTCCACCCTCTACTTCGGATCGGCACTATTACGTTACGTTAAACAATAGTCCTCGAGCATCAAGCAAGGAATCTTCTGATAAGTTAGATGCTTCTCGAATACTCATAAGAAGTAAGTATCGGATTTTGAACAGCAATTTAATGAATAACTCACTGGTAATTAAAGGCTTTAAATTGACATAAGAAGAATTATAAGAATAAGCAATAGGATATGGCAAACATTAAGAAGAAGTACTCCGACAATGCACTGGCAATAGCCTACTAAGATTGTGCTCGTGGGCCACTAATCTCTGAAGTAGCTAAGCGTGCCACACATGAAATCAATAGTGCTTAAACAATAATATACATAAGGAGAAGCTTCAATACTATACTGTATCTGCTGGTCGAGCAAAGTCTAGCTGGGATATCTAAGGTTAAGAGACAATGGCTGAGCAAGCGGCTCGTAGCCTAGCGAGGTCCTTAAGACTGTGCGGCCAAATTACGGTAATTGACGGGATGCTCTCTTGAGAGATCCAGATCACTAGTATCTGGTTCTCTCCTGGCGATCCTCTCAAAGTCAAGCAAATGAGATAGCACAGTGTTGGGTGGCACAGGCAAAAGCCCTCACTCGCAACACAGTGCTAAACTCCCACGGTACACAATCAAAAAGACCCCCTAGGCTTCCCACGTCTCCGTTGCAATTGTGCTGGTTCAACCAACCTAGCACTCATAGGAAATCACAACTCGAGGAACCCTATCCCAGTCTAGCATTACCTAAACCAGCAGAAAACAGGAACATGAATAATAGTACACAGGGAAATACATATACGAGTGCAACAAACATCAATCAATCCTATTCTAGTTGACCCTTCCAAAATAGGCTATCTAACAGGCACTTATCTCGTGAGAACTCAAGCGATAATACTTTGGCTGACTAAATCTGCACCAAAGGGGTCATTGGTTAAAAAGGGACGAGAAGAGAAGAAAATAGGCTGTTCAGAGAGTAGAGAAAGTTCACATCAGTCGGAAGAATATCGATAGTTGCAAGGGATATGAGAGGTCGCTTTGCCTGATGAGTTCTGAAGCATGGTGGCAAAAACCTCTCTTTTTATACTCGGCCCTCTAGCGGCATATCTCAAACTACTTAAGGACCGCCCACTGGCAATCATGACGTCATATTCTCTCAATCTGGGATTGACAAAGAACTTCCCACGCGCTGAAAGGGAGGAAGGGAGGAGGGAGTTAGGCCTACACACCTCGTGGCGCGCTCACTGGCCGTCGTTACGTAACTCTCTCTCTCATCATTGTATATAAGTCCCACACACAATACTTATATCTAATGATATAAAATAGAACTCGTTGACTTAGAAGAAAACAAAATACATAATGATAATACTTATAGTACAACGGTTCACATAAACTGAGTTAGGAAACTCTACACAGACTACAGCCAAAGTTCCTGCCCTGACGATCCTAGCGAGAGTGGGGCCTGACTGGGCGTTCTGTACAGCATGCTCATACTCGACATGCGTCACAGCCTTTATTCTCAATTTCACTCAATAAATGCTGGTGTTCCCCAGGGATCAGTTTTGGCCCCAATTCTGTTCCTCATTCATATCAATGATCTCATATCTACCACTCATAATCCAATACATTCCTACGCAGATGACTCAACACTCCACAGTTCCTTCACATTTACCAATTCTTTCACCCAACCCGATCTTATAAATTCAAAAATAAACACTGCAATTTCTCTGAACCAGGACCTTTCTAGAATTAATGGATGGGGACAAAAGAATCTAGTTTCCTTTAATGCACAGAAAACCAAGTACAGTCGACGCTCGATTTAACGGACCCCGATACAACGGATTTCGGATTTAACGGACTCTGTCCATAGACGGACAATGGACCCAGCAACGGACAAAGTCCGTTGCTCGAAAAAAAGTTGGAGCAAAGTCCGTTGCTCTATCTATTTATCTCTCTAATGCACTACCTAAATCCCTTATACATTAACATAACTATGTCTTATTTGGACTTTTTGTAATCTTTGAATCATTTCTAATGTGATGGAATTGAAAAATATAATATCCTTCCAGCACATAGATAAATAATAAATAAGATAGTCAACAAAATATTTCAACTCTCCCCTCCGTGCGAGCAGAGATGGTAGATTTACGTTTGATAGATTTTTTGTTTTGTTTTTTTCCCTCGATATACACTCTCTTTCTATCTATCTATCTCTCTAATGCACTACCTAAATCCCTTATACATTAACATAACTATGTCTTATTTGGACTTTTTGTAATCTTTGAATCATTTCTAATGTGATGGAATTGAAAAATATAATATCCTTCCAGCACATAGATAAATAATAAATAAGATAGTCAACAAAATATTTCAACTCTCCCCTCCGTGCGAGCAGAGATGGTAGATTTACGTTTGATAGATTTTTTGTTTTGTTTTTTTCCCTCGATATACACTCTCTTTCTATCTATCTATCTCTCTAATGCGCTACCTAAATCCCTTATACATTAACATAACTATGTCTTATTTGGACTTTTTGTAATCTTTGAATCATTTCTAATGTGATGGAATTGAAAAATATAATATCCTTCCAGCACATAGATAAATAATAAATAAGATAGTCAAAGAAATATTTCAACCCTCCCCTCCGTCTATGCGCCGAGCTTCCCAGACGGGAGATTTACGTTTGATAGATTTTTGTTTTTTTTTGTTCCCACGGTATACACAAAATGATGGGGAAATATTATAACATGTTTTTAATTGACATTTGTGTCGTTTTTGCTGATTATGAGTTGGTGGAAAAAATGTCTTTAATTCTATCATATCGGAAATGATTCACAGATTATATAGAGACCAAATAACATACACTTTTAAGTGTGTTCAATAGGGTGTAGCACAAGGCTTATCAACATTATCACAGTAACGGGGTCGGGGTTGAGGCGGGACGGGGAGGGGAGGGAGTAGGCCTACAGAGGAGGGGATATCCTTCTTTTTTTTTTTTTTTTTTTTTTTTTTCCTCCATGTGAAATTTATCATATCAATGACAAATAAGACCTTTATTATGTTTTCAGGGACAGTACAGCACAACGTGTCCCTCAATAAAAAAAAAAAAAAAAAAAAAAAAAAAAAAAAAAAAGGCAAAATACGAAGGCAATTTTCCAGCTACGGACTTTTTCCAGCAACGGACTCGGTCTCCCCCCTATTAGTCCGTTAAATCGAGCGTCGACTGTACTGTACATTCAATTTTCTAACCGACAGAATCTCACTGACTCCCATATATTTTTTAATGATGTAAATATTCCCACTTCCCCTAGTATTGACATTCTCGGTGTAACATTAACTACTAACTTGAGCTGGACACATTATGTTAGAAGCATTGCTAAGAATGCCTCTAAAAAACTGGGACTCCTGTACAGAGTTCGAGAATTCTTCACTGGCGAGCAGTTGGGCGTGATATATAAAAGTCATGTGCGTTCTCAGATGGATTACTGTTCACCTCTGTGGGGTGGAAGTGGAGTGGTTGCATTGAGGCAGTTGGACAAAATTCAAAATAAAGCTATTAGATTAATCAATAACCCTGCAATCACACAGGACCTTTCTACATTATCCATACGAAGAAACGTTGCATCCCTTGCATTATTCTACAGATATTTTCACAGCAATTGTTCCGAGGAACTTGCTTCAATTGTGCCGCCTCTCCACATCTTTCCCCGTAGAACTAGGGCAGCTGAGAGCGCCCATGAATTTACACTTTCTCCTCCACAATGCAGAACTTCTGCTTATCAGAATTCATTTATCCCCAGAGCTACTACTCTTTGGAATTCACTTCCCTCGAATTGCTTTCCACAAACTTACAATCTACAAATGTTTAAATCCAGTTGTTACAAACATTTTATGAATGGAGGATGCCTTTAGGCACATGGACCTTTTTGTTTTATCTGTGTTTTTCCTTCCTCCGTTCATTGTCTCTTTTAAAAAAAAAAAAAAAAAAAAAAAAAAAAACTCAAGGCAATGATTATTTTTTTTTACAAAATAAGGTCCACAGAAAATGATGTAGCTTCTAAAGTAAGCTAATCACCACCAAAAATCTTATTGTAGACTAAGGTACACATATATACCAATAACTAGCAGAAGTTAGATAAAAATTGGTTTATATGTCAAATGACCTTTTCAAGGTCAAAGGTAAAACAGGGAGTTATCTTTTTTGTTTGATGGACTCTGAAGTAAATATGCATAGACTAAAAGTTGTAGATCTACTCAAGAGCTTTAAAATGGTTGTTGAATGAGCCCTGTAGGTGCCATAGTATCCGAGATATGTCACGTTGACCTTTTGCTTTTTTCGCGAAATTGACCTTATTTGCCAAAGTTTAGGGACCTGTATCTCCGGAACTATTTGAGATACAGCAGTGAGACAAACGCCATTCAATTTTTCTCGTGGAGATCTCTATGTGTGCCAAATTTCAAGAAAATCTGAGTCAGTCAGGACAAACACCTGGTTGATCTGACGTGGAATGACCCTTATAATATAATATAAATATCTCTTCTGCCACACCTGCTCCAGGAATCTTTTCCCCATTTCTCCATCTACGGTCTACCCCCTCTTCTGTCCCGAGACCTAACACAAATTTTACACCCTCATCCTCCTCTTCTTTCTGTTCTTCCCATTCCCTCTCCCCTACCTCCCGTTTCAACTCATTTTCCAACCCATCTCTCCTCTGCATACCCCTGGCACTCTGTCACTATATGTTCTATTGTCTCCTCCACTCTCCTCCCTCCCACCTCACACTGCAGACACTCTTTCACCCCCCCATTCCACCTCCATGTTCTCCTATTTGTTTCTAATGCTCCTGCCCTAGCCTTAAACAGTAGTTCAGCTCCCCAACTTCCGTCATACAACTCCTCTTTTCTCGGTCTCCCCTTGCTTCTATATCTTATCAGTGTACTTTTCTTCTCCATATTTCTCTTCCATTCCTGTCTTCCTACTTCCTTCACTCTCGTTCCTATCTCTTTCTCTAGTCTCCTTCCCTGACCTAGTCTTGCATTACTCCCTACATCTCTCCACTCCTCTCCCACCCTTCTTTGTTTCACTCCTATTTTTTTCAGTTTTCTCCTACACTCTTTTGCCCATCTACTCTTCCCCTCCCCCCATTCATACACTCTTCTTGGCCACCTATTATCCTCCATCTCCTCCAACCTACTCTTGTACCTCAACTTTGCCTTCGCCACTCTTTCCTCAAACGTACTCCATCCCATCTCCCCTCTCACTGCTTCATTTGCTGTCCACCTTCTTGCTCCTAACCCTATTCTTCCTATTTTATTTTGTCCCGTCTCTAGTCTATTTATTCCTCCCCCTGTACTCCCTCTCACATCCATCCCGTACATTATTCTCGGCACTTCAAAGTCCTTCCACACCTCTCTTACTATTTTATATTTATTCACTCTGGTTTTTGTCACATTCCACAGTTTCCCACTACACTGTTCCACCTTCATGATTTTCTCATTCATTGTCCTTTGTCGCCCTTCCCTCCCTATCCATACCCCTAAATACTTCACTTCCTCCCTTGTTTCTATTCTTTCCCCTCCTATCCTCATTTCTACTGCCTCTGGTCTATTTACTACTATCATACTGCTTTTCTCTACACTGAACTTCATTTCTAGGTCTCTGCTAAACCTTTCCGCCTCCTGCTACATTTCTCCCATATCTTCCTCTGTCTCTGCTATCAACACTACGTCATCAGCAAACGTCAGAATTGCTAGCCTATATTGCCCTATTTTCACTCCTTGTCCCTTACTCTTAATTCTCCTCACCAACTCCTCCATGCACATTGCAAAAATTAATGGTGACAGGTTACATCCCTGCCTTCACCCTTTCCTTCTCCTGATTCCTTTCACCGCAATATTTTTCCACACAATTTCTGTCTCCGCCCCTTCATACATATTCATTATCATGTTCCTTATCTTCCTATCTTCCTACTCACTCCTAGTTTCTCTAACCGAAAACTAACCTGTCTCGCGACCGGTCTAAACCCAGCTCACGTTCCCTGTTTATGGGTGCGCGACGGTCTAAACCCAGCTCACGTTCCCTGTTTATGGGTTCGCGACGGTTTGTAATAACTCAATGTATCTATTTCAAGTCAAATACATATACATTTCCGCGCATCATCAAACCATACTAAGTCTGCTACCGTACTAATAATATTAGGCCTAATCCATTAGTACTGTACCAACAGAATAGCGACAAAATAGGGGTAGTATAACTGGAGATTTATCCAGTAATGAATAGCCTAGCCTTAGCCTAGCCTATAGCCTAGGCTAATTTAATTAAATTAGGCTACCGGTATTTATCAGATAATTGGAGACTTGAAATGGGATAAACAGAATTGTACCTCCCTGTATGTCCCAACACATACCCAAATGTTTCCATGGCTAAATGCCATGAAATCATGCTAGAAAATGCAATGATGGGCAATATTCAAGGTCTAGGCCTATTTCCTAAGACAAATAAAAGCAAGATCCCCTTCATTGCTGAGCTTGCCGAAGAAAATTACCTAATGTTCATTGACCTGACAGAGACTCATCTCAAAAGTGAGGTGAGTGATGCAGAAATAATAGTGGCAAATTACACTTCCTACAGAGCAGATCGTGAAAATATACGGTAAGCCGTGGTGGAGTCATCACATATGTAAGAAATTACCTAGCCTCAGATACAAAACCAATACTAGTCTACTCTGATAGTCAAGAAGAAATGCTGGCCCTCTACATTAAGACTGGGTCTCCTGGGCACAACATACATAAGTTGATCCACTCTGTGTCTCTTCAACAATTCTGGAATCTCAACCGTTCTTTCTCTCATCGTACCTACATTTACACTTCCGAGCCTAAACTTGGGAAGTTGGGAGGATCCGCGGTAATGTTCTTTAGCGATTTTGCTTTTGCAGACTTGCGGTGGTGGTTCTTAGATGGATTTGTCATGTTCGGTAGCATAAAGGTTGCCAGCGTTGGAGGTCACTGTATCCAGGTCCAGGCTCCCCGAGGTGGTTGTCACTCAGAGGCCATCCCAAGTTCTTTATAGGGGATGGCACCTTGGGGCACCCCACCAGAACCAACCGCAGGGGCGCAATCTGTATGCATACACGGCACTACAACTGGCCCATTGTTATGCGCCTAGTGACAGGGCAACCTATCGATGTGCTACCTTCAGGTTTGGACCCCTGTGCTGCTAGGTGGAAAGTGCCAGTCTGTAAAGCACTATACCCTTTAACCTCTATGTCTAGGCCAAGATGCAACCCCCCCCCCCCCCCCCCCCCCCCCCCATGGGTCCAGAACTGGGACTGAGGTAGGTCCCTCCACTCCAGCGAGTTTGAAGCATATTTAAGGGGGGGGTGCCTGCTATAGCTAGCCCCCAACCACAGTTGTTGGCTCTGGTCCTAGCCTTTGTCCAAACGGGCAAATGCCAAAATTTAAAAATTAAGACACGTCCACTCAAGCCACACACCAAGTTATGAGATAAATGATGAGCCGGGTCTCATAGGCTGAACAGCCTCCTACCCGGGTATCTTCTGTGAGTATCTGTGAGTTAACCTGCAAGGCATTAGGTAAAACAGTTTGTGTAAGGTTTATTCCCTAGATGGGTTGCTGACCAACAGACCAAGGCTAACGAGTCCCATCCACCCAACAAATTCTTTTGTTGTCATTATTATTAAAAATTCAAAGTTAAAACTATGCATTGTACAGTACAGTAGTTAATTTTATGTCTTTGAAAATGATAAGGGATGGATGTAGTTACTGGGTGTACCACTACGGACATACAACATAAATCATCTATAAATACTTATAATAAAATAAATACTTATAAATCTATAATACTAGGTAAGGTTAGGTTAGGTTGTTTGGTTAGGGTAATGTATTTTTGTTTCCAAAGGCAGTCAAAATTGACGGGAACATGATGGTGAGCGTCCGCGTAGTGTAAATAAGACGGGCGGTACACCCGGTAACTACATTCTTGCCAATTATAAAATGGACTAAAATTAAGTTCCTTATACAATATTCCTTATGTTTATTCCAGTACAAAACTGAACTATCCTAGTTTAACATCCTGCCCTTGACTTATGGTGGCACTTCTCTCCTTATACTGTAAGATCAATCACCTTCACTTGTCCTCTAATTGGAAGTTAATGAATGTACTTGACCAGTGTAATCTTTGAACACTGAACACTAGCATCTATTTTAATTATGGTACCATCACATCCCTGTTACCCTGTTGTATTTTAGTATTTAACCCACCCCAGCCTAATCTACTTTATGAAGCTATGAAAACATTAGGATTTGTTATCTGCCATTATCAATCGTTATCTCAAGTGGTCTTGGGTACCATGGTACTGTACTGTATATAAAAAAAAATATATTATATGCTACTAGTCACATCTTTGTGTGCATTTTTTTTTTTTTTTATCTATAAATGTTCTGTACTAATGCAAGTACTGTACTGTACATGTATATTTCTGGAATGTACACATACAAATGTCAATGCAACATATTGTATATAAAACAGGTTATTATACGGTATATATACGATATATACTTTATAAATGTAGACTGTATTCACAACAACTACAGTAATTCCAAAAGTACGATGAAACTCCACATGCATCCCCACTCACTATACACAGCAATGGGCGGTTGGGTTTGGAACCCTCCCCTGAAACAAGCTATAGAATCAAATTAATTGCCTCGATGGAGGAGATTCATTGGTGGCTACCCCCTCATGGATCATTGCATCTGGCAATAACTATAGATAAATGCATTAGTTAGCTAATTAATGCCACTTGATAATATTAGATTATTGATAAAAATACAGTACCGTCAACTGGGGTGAATTCGGACATCGCCAAAAAAAAAGTTAATTATCTATCTATCTATCTATTGCCTGACGCCGTGATCCCCGAAGGGGTGGCCACGAACGAACCGCCCCCATGCACCTCTGTCCCCAGTCAGTCGACGCCCCTCCCCCCAACCAGCACCGCCTTCATTCATGTAGTTCCTCACTCCATCCTTCCACCTCATATTCGGTCTACCTCTCCCCCTCTGTCCCTCCACCTCGCTCTCGTACACCCTCTTAGTCATTCTCTCGCTTTCCATACGTTCCATATGGCCGAACCATCTCAAGTTGTTCCTTTTCACACTTTCCAGCACATCTACCTCCACACCACACCTCCTTCTTACTTCCTCATTAGTCTGTCTATCCCTCCATGTAATTCCACACGCACTCCTTAAGTAATTCATTTCCACTGCTCTCACTCTTGGTCTGAGTCTCTCAACCAACGTCCATGCTTCGCTTCCGTAAGTCAGTGTCGGGATTACCACACTGTCATGCAAGGACTTCTTCACTTCCATACTGACCACCCTATTTCTTGTTACTGCTTTTAGCGTTCCTACAACCCTCTTCCCCTGTTGTACCCTCTCCCGCACCTCTTCATCCATAGTCCCATCTTTACTCAACACACTGCCCAGATACTTAAAAGAGTTGACGATCTCCATAGCCTGACCGTTCAGCTTCACCTCACACTCTGTGACTTCACCCCTTTCGAAGACCATAACCTTGCTCTTCCCCGTATTTACCTTCAAATTCCGTTTTTCGCACACTGTTCCAAACTCATTTACCAGACCCTGCAACTCCCATTCATTATCACTCATCAGAACTGTATCATCCGCAAACAGCAGTATAGGTAGCTTCCACTCAATTCCCTCCCTTTTCAGCGATACACCAACATCCACTGCTCTTGATAGTATTTCTTTCATAACTCCATCCATATATACAGTAAACAACCACGGGGACATCACACACCCCTGTTTCAAACCAACATTCAGGTCAAAGAACTCGCTCTGCTCACTCTCCACACGTACTGCCGCCTTTGCACCCTCATACATGCTCTTCACTGCTTTCAGCAACTTGCCCTCTACTCCGTATATTCTAAGTACTTTCCACAAACCTTCTCTATCCACTCTGTCATAGGCCTTCTCCAAGTCCATAAAGGCAACATACACCTTTTGTTTCTTCTCCAGATACTTCTCCACAACACAATTCAGGGTAAAAATCTGATCTACACATCCTCTTCCCTTCCTAAAGCCTCCCTGCTCGTCGCCTATCCATTTCTCCGTTCTCACTCTCACTCTCTCAATCACTACCCTACTGTATACCTTCCCTACTACGCTTAGAAGACATATTCCTCGGTGGTTACCACACACTCCTCTTTCCCCTTTGCCCTTATATAGGGGGACTATTATGCCAGTCTTCCAGTCATCGGGTGCACTCCCCTTCTCCCATGCTAGTTTGCACATTTTCCATACCCATTCTATCACTATCTCACCACCATACCTCAACATTTCCCCACACACTCCATCTGTTCCTGGTGCTTTCCCCAACTTCACTCTTTTCATGGCTTCCCACACTTCTGACCTCCTGATCCCCACCTCCTCCTCCACTACTTCTCTTCTTCTCCCTCCCATACCATATCCAGCTATGTTTGCTGGCTCTTCATTCCTTTCATTTAGCAACTCACTGAAGTACTCCCTCCATCTTTCGACTCTCTCTTGCTTCTCGGCTAGCATTCTCCCATTCTTATCTTTCACACCCTTACTGTTTCCCTTGCTACCTTCCCTAACTTTCTTGACTTCTTTCCAGAACAGTTTCTTACTCTCCCTCCATTTTACACTCAGATTCCTTCCAAATTCCTCATCTACTCTTCTCTTACTTTCCTTCACTACTCTCTTCACCACCCTCTTACTCTCCACGTACCTCGCTCGTTTCTGTCTCTCGGAATCTTCATTCCCTCTACTACCCAACCACTCTCTATATGCTTTCTTCTTTTCTTCCACAGCTATTCTTACCTCTGCTGTCCACCATGCTGTACCTTTCACTCCCCTCCCTCTTCTCCTCACTCCACACACCTCCTCACATGCTGCACAGATCTCATCCTTAAACACCTTGCTCATCTCCTCCACTTCCTCCATAACTTCCAGGTCGAACCCACCTAGTCGTCTTTCCACTGCTCTCCTGTACTCCTCCCTGACTTCCTCCTCCTGCAACCTCTCCACCCTCCTCACCATTCCACCCTCCTCTCGCCTCCCTCCCGCTCTCCTCACCCACTTCTTTTGTAACCTAACCTTAGCTACCACTACATAATGATCAGACAGACCCCCTCCAATACCCCTATACACCCTAGCATCCATCACAGATTTCTTCATTCGTTCATCCACACATACATAATCAATCAATGACTTTCGTTCCACCACTGTCTTATCCTTCATCGTCAACATCCGTTTCCACGTGTACCTGTGGATCATTCTGTGTCGGAAGAAGGTGTTGGCTATCCACAGCCTCCTCCCCACACATACGTCCACAAGTGCACTACCATTCCCATTCACCTCTGATGGTACCCCCCACCCTCCCACCACTCCCTCAACTTTCCTATCACCCACCTTACCATTCATATCCTCAATCAGAAATATTCTTTCGTTCTTGTCAAACTTCTCCAGGCACGCCTCCACATTCATCCAGAACTCCTCTTTCTTTCTTTCAAGTATATCCTCTGTCGGGGCATACACGCATACAATCACCCACGTTTGTATTCCTACTTTCATTCTCACCCACACAATCCTTGAACCCACAGACCCATACTCTCTTACACATTCCTTCCATTTGCTACTTACAAACAAACATGCACCTTCTCTCGCTGTTCCTTCACTTACTCCAGCACACACACCCATTCCACACTCCCACTCTCTCACATCTGAACCTTTCCATTTGGTCTCTGTCATTCCACATACATCCAGCCTGGCATTCACTAACACTTCCAGAACCTCTCTCTCTTTTGTGCCATCATTCATGCCACTAACATGAAAGAAATTATATAATTATATAATTATATAATTATATAATTATTAATTAATGAATAAACTTATTAGAAATCTCTTTACACCAGGCTTTTCGTAATACTTTTATATCAATTTTGTGTGTAAAAGATCTTTAACCCTTTCACGCTTTTATGACGCAGAGGTTGCCAGATTAGCAATAAGAAATAGAGTTCTCTCACTCTTTTACAGTAATTACCTCTCCAAAATTAGTTTTCTGCCCACAGCTAACTCAAAGACAACTGCAGAGGTTGAAGTAACTAAAGGTTTATAAATACCCCTGATGGTAACAAAGGCTTTATAGTATCCCCAATATGCTCAAAATTGCGTCATATGCGTGAAAGGGTTAAATATATTTCGACAAGTACTGTATATACAGTAATAAAAAACAATAAAAAACAAAATAAGGTTACTGTATAATAAAATTTTGTAACAATGGCAAACTTTCTTTGACAAAAATTATAATGAGTAGATGCAGGAAAGTTATTAGTGCCAAGATGTAGGCCCACTTTCGTAATTAGTGTGAAAGTGCAAAATAATTAATTGGCATCATCTTTTATATTATTCCTGTATTATATTATTTATATTTTAGATTTCTGTAAAAATTGGGTGAATTCGGACAGGATGAAAATTAATTAAATAAATAATATTATTTAATCTAACTTTAGCTACAACCTGTCAGATTCGGATATTGAGTGTAATTGGGTAGATGACCTAGAACTAATTACGGTATGGTACTGAATAGCCTGTAGGCCAATAATTATGATCATATCTTGTCCTTGGTGCCCTTATCACACTATCATAAGACACACTTACCTCCCTGTCACTTTAGCAACTAGTCATACCCTCTCCACTGGTTGGCCCCCTCTGGTGTGTGGACGTGTATCTGTAGGGTACGTGAACTCTCCTCGGAATTCTTAACTCTTGCTCAAAATTTCCTGTCACTCTCAAACTAAATGTTTATGTGCTGTCTATCTCTCTCCTAATTCCACTGACTTTCCATAAGCTTTCCAGCAGCTCTCGCCGAGGCCATTGAGAGATGGCTGAAACATCACAAGGTAAGACTATCTGAACTCTAAAGTGGAGCACATCCTATCAACTTCTCCTTTTTCAGAAATCTCCATCTTGGTGGATTTCAATGTTTACCACTGCAAATGGCTGTCCTCTCATTTCACTGAGTAACCTAGTGAACAAGCTTAAAGCTTTTCTATCCTAAATAACCTTGAGCAGTTAGTTCAGCACTCTACTTGTATCCTTGACTGCCTTGGAGATTGGCTCAACATCCTGGACTCATAACCTCTAATCATTCTGCTTACACTGTAAATCTTTTTTCTCTATTGGGTTCCTCCGATGATAACCTTATCTCTGTTACCTGTCCTATCTCTCCAGTGCGGCCGTCCGATCTACCCAGCCGGCGGTGCTTGTTGTATTTTGTCGTTACCGACTGGGAGGCTCTTCGGCAATACTTCTTTGATTTCCCATGAAATTAATTTTGCTCCCATGGCCGGGAACCCTTGGAGTGTGCTGAACGCATTACCGAGGTAATCATCTCGGGCTTGGAGGCATACATTCCATTTTTATTACCGGTATCTCAGTTTAATGCAAAAAAAAATATTGGTTTGTTCACGCTTCTTCTACTGCTGTCCACAATAAGGAGCAATCATTCAAACAGTACCGTTGTCTTCAAACTCAAGAATCTCGTAGGCCTACTCTTTAAGTTTCTGCCCGGAAGTAAGCCAAATCTGTTCTTCGACTTGCTAAAAATTCTTTCATCAATAACAAATGTATTGAGCTTTCTAACTAACTCTTCCCAGTGTTTCTGGAATCTAACTAAAAAAACTCTAAAACAATTTTACTTCCTTGTCTATCCCTCCACTTTTCCACTCTGATGGCACCATCATCACTTTTTCCTCTGACAAAGCTGAACTTTTTCTTCAAACTTTTGGTACAAACTCTACCTTGGATGATTCCTGTGCTATTCCTCCCTCCCTCTCTCCCTCTCCCCCCCCCCCCCCCCCCCCCTCTATTACTTATGCCTAATGTCTTAATCTCTTCTAAGGATGTACTTTTTGATCTCTCTGGGCTTAATGGTAAGAAGGTATATGGACCAGATGGCGTTCCTTCTGTTATGCTCAAAAATGTTCTTCCATACTGTACTGACTCCCTGCCTAGGCAACGTCTTCCGTCTGTCTTTCCTCTAACATCTTCCCTTCTTGCTGGAAGTTTGCTCTCATTCCAGCTGTCCCGAAAAGGGTGACCGTTCTCAACCCTCCAACTACTGTATCGTCCAATTTCTTTCTTATTGGGAGGTTTGACGTACCTCCCAACCTACCAAATAGGAAAACCTACTATTTGGTAGTAGTCTTGGAAAATCCAACGTCAAGGCTATTAACCTAATTGCAATGACGACTTGTCTATTTTGACTGCTATGTCGTCATTCCAACCGCGGTTAAAAAGAAAACGTCTAGAGTCTACTCCTTATCTTGCTCTAGGAGACGTTGTACATTAACCAAAACTACCACCGAAGGTGAAAAAAGCATTAGAAGAGAAGAAAAAGGGGTTTACCTTAGTTACCGCTCAAGGCCCATCCCGTGTTCCGTCATGCGCCGATCCCTGTCGAACGTGCGCATGAGCGACCCTCTCTTGTTATCACATCTCACGTCAGCAGAAGAACGCGGATGGGCAGGGGTCCGGCGTGAGGGAGGGTATTATGTACGTTGGATTTTCCAAGACTACTACCAAATAGTAGGTTTTCCTATTTGGTAGGTTGGGAGGTACGTCAAACCTCCCAATTTGTTAGTAGTCTTGGCAAATCCAACGTCAAGGCTGCATAACAAATAGGAGGAGGACATCCAAGCCCAACCTACCAAAAACCAATGCATAAAACAAAAGTATGAATGACAAAGACACAATTTAAACAAGAGAGTCTAATAAAAGAGTGAAAAACTGAGGAGTAGCTAAAAAGAACAGTTTTAACACATGCCCGTCATTCATAGTAATGCAAAAACATAGACTTGTCTGAAACCAAAAAGGGACTGTACCCAAAACCCTTTTCTTCAAAAACCAACAAAAACACTGAACACAAGAACAAAACACAATTTTCAATGTGGCAAAAACACTTATGTACTGGAACAATACACAATCCCAAACTTGCAATCCAGTGTTGCAAACCCGTACACCCCCCCCCCCCCCCCCGTTGTCATATAAAACAAAGGAAAAGAACGAGGGACAAGGGGGGAAGACCAGGGATCTTCGCCAGAGCACCAGGAAACACGACCCCCGAGAGCAACCACCAGCCGAGGGGGTCGAACACTGGACACGGAGAGGTAGGAGGAGATGAAGGAATTGATAGAAGACCCACAAAACCGCTGAGGCGAAGGCAGGTAAGGATCGACGTGGCAGGAACCGGAAGGAGGCAGCAAAGGATCCGACATCGCGCGCAGAACCCCTACAAACAGGGCGACGGGCACGAACGGTCCGACAAACGCGGCGGCCCATCTGCACCCGCGAGAGCCTCCCACCTGTCCGAGGAGACACCCCCACAGCAGGACCCGAAGGCGGCGCCACAGACGCAACAGAGGAGCGCAAGGCCGACACCGGGCACAACACATGGCGAGGAACGCCCAAGCCGGAAAGCCTGGACGGCGAAAGGCTGGAAAGCGGGGGCCGCCCTCCCAAGTGTGGCAACAAAAGGAGGGGAGGAGGCGAACGAGACGCCAGGCAAGGACGGGGAGAAGCGCACGCAGTCCCGGGGCCATGACAATGCCGCAAGGGCAGACACCCGAACCCCAGCGGCCAGAGCGACAAGGAAGAGCGGACGCCCGAGCAACAGAGCCGGCGTAGCGGCCCTTGTAGACGAGGGTGAAGCCAGAAGGACCAGAGCCCGCCCCAGAACCCACTGCGGAGGGACCAGGCGCGGAGGAGGACGATCCCGGAAGGCAGCCGGCAGGAAGGAATCCCGCGCCTGTGGCAGAACGACCAGCCCAGCGACGGACCCAAAGAGCCCCCGGACGGCAGACAAGGGGGTACGGATAGCGTCGACTCGAAAGCGACGCGTACGGAAGAGGTGAAACAAGGAGCGTAGGACGAGGGAAGAAGAGCCAACAGGCAGGCGAGTGGCCCGTAGCCACCTAGGAAAAGACCCCCAGCGGGACCCGTAAGGCCCCCAAGGAGAAGACGGCCAGGAACGCTGCAGGAAGTCAGTCAGGACCCGGCCAGGGCCCGGCCGGGGACCGGGAGCCACCGTGCCACATGAACAAGCACGACGCGAAGGCCAACGAGGCCCGCAGGACCCCAACCGAGCCCAAGTGGAAGCCGGAGACAGGTAGAGGGACCGGACTCGGGCACCACCGCGGCAACCGGGCGGACCAAGCCCGTGCCGGCCACAGAGGCGCGAGGAGCCAGACGCAGCCGTGATACAGCCGCAGCCTCGCGAGGACTGGGCACAGCAACAGCGCGTCTGGGGGCGGAAAGATGTAGATCGACCGCCACCTGTACCAGGCCACCATGAAAGCGGCCGGACCCCCCCCGGAGCGCGAGGCCGGAGGGAGAGGTCCAAAGGCAACCGGCGCGGCACCCCCGATGCGAACAAGGCGACCTCCGGAACACCTCAGGAAGCCGCGAGGTCGGCGAACACAGTCCGTTGCAACGCCCATTCAACAAGAACGCCCTGCCCCCACGACAGGGCGGCCGCCCACAGGGTGGCAGGCCCGGGCAGGGAGGAGGCATGCAAGGAGAAGGGGTGCCGGGCCGCGAGGAAGAACAACTCCACCGAGACCCCCAATAGAGTCAACGACCTGGAGGAACCCCCGCAGAAGGAAAACAGGGGACAGCCTGTCTGAGTGGCGAACCCGAAGGCCACCGACTGACCCCGAAGGGCCAGCGCGTGGACCCGCAGGAAGAACAGAGGAACCAACAGTCCGAGGGCATAGACGGGTAAGTGGAGGGAGACCCACCCATCAGCCAGGAAGTGGACGTCCCAGGGTCGATCGGGAACCCCACCCAACCGCGCTCGACGGATCTGAGGCTACCCAGACCGTCGGCGGGGGGGGCGGACCAGGGCACCGCCGCAGAGAGCGAGCCCGGAGCAACCCAGAGACCGAAGCGTCAGCGAACGGGACGCAGGAGCGGCAGGAGCCGATCCAGAGGGGCAACGGAAACACCACGGGGCCCATGAGGAGGAGGCGGAGGAGCCAGAGGCTCCCTAAGGAAAGGGGCAGAGCGGCCCAAAGCAGCGAACCCACGAACGAGTCCCAGAGCCACCCCAGGAGGGAAACCGAGTGCAACACGGCGAAGACTGCGAGACCGACCCATGGCACGACACGCGACGGGGTCAAGCGTGAAACGGGAACATCAAAAGGGGAACCCTAACCGTGCGACGGTGCGAACGACTGTGAGGGCGTCACCAACGCACAGGCCCAGGGCTTCGGAAACTACCAACCAGTCGGCCAAGGAAAACAGGAGCCGGAGCCCGCTCCTGAGGAGAGGACCCAGAGCCGGCCCCACATGTGCGGAGAAGACCCGCGGCGCGATGTGGAGACCGAAGGGAAGGCCGGCGAACAGGAACACACGATCGGAAGTCCGAACGGCCAAGAATCGCTGGAAGAGAGGATGGAGAGGAACGAGCCAAGACGCATCCTGGAGGGCCAGCGACACAACCCACGACAGAGGGCACAGGGCCAGGCGTACCAGGGGTACCGGCAGCATCCGAAACCGTGTGTGCACGACGCGCCTGTTGAGGGCCGACAGAACCACCAACGGTCGCATCGCGTCGCAGTTCGACGACGGGACCAGAAAGACACGGGAGAGGAAAACCGGGCGACCGGCGGTCAACTCCCTCGACGCCACCCAGCTCGGGCATGGAAGTGAGCACGTGGGCCACCTCCGAAGAGATGGGCCGGCGTCGGTGACAAGAGCGGAAAGGGGGCCGAGACGTCCACCACCAGGCGAGACCCCACCGCGCAACCCGCCGCCCCCAACGTCCCTCGCGGCAACCGAGGGGCGCAAGGGCAAAAACAACTCGAGGGAGCACCCGAGAGGAGGGGAGCGACCCGGTCGGCCAGGCGAGAAGGAGAACAAGGAGTCCGACCCAGAGAACCACACATTGCGTTGACGCGGAGGTACCCTCGGTACGGGCCGTGCGGGCACGAGCGCCACGTCGACCCCCCCCCCCCCCCCCAACCCCAGGCCGGCGCGGGGCAGACCACGTCGAAGGGCGGCCGGAAGGGGAAGGCCGGCCAGCCCCGACACAGCGGGGATGAAAGGGGCAAGAACAGAAGGGCGAGGCGGAAGCGACGCACTGGCCCGCAACGGCCCAGGCCAGCGGCCACGCAAGGCGGCAGCACGTGCAGCAGCACCCCGAAGAGGACCGGCAGAAGGACGGGACTGAGAAGACCCCGCGTGCGACACAGCACGACGGTGCGTGACGGAAGCAGGGACCGCAACGACACAGCGTGTCGGCGCGTGGCGGAAGCAGGGGCCGCCGACAGAGAAGCGAGCATACCCAAGCAACCAGCTGAAAGAACCCCGACGTATATAGAGCAGAGGATAACATATCCAAGGGGGCCGGCCGGCAGAACGAGGACAGCACCGTCGGGCGGCGCCGAGTTGCCGCGCACAAAATCGCCTTCAGCTCGGGAACCAAAGACATCGCGAGCCGAAGGTGGACCCGCAGAACAAAGTCCAAACCCTCGCGAAGAGCGCCTGGCGCAGACGCCCCGAAAAGCCGCAGGCGGGGACAGACGGCTGGAGGGAACCGAAAGACAAGACAAGAAGTCCGTCACCCTCTGTCGCAAGGGAAAAACCGTGGCGACAGAGGCCTGATCCGGGTGAGAGAAGAACGGGGGAGCAAGAGAACAAAGGTCAAGAATGGGCGCGCCCATCCAGGACCAGAACGCGCCGGCCAACCCGCCGACAGACACAAGAGGAGGCAAAAGCAGGGACGACCCCAGTCCAACGTCAAGGCTAGGAACCTAAGGGAGGGACCGAAGGAGAGCCGTCGACGGAACGGCGTGAAGGCGAAGGCCACAACAAACCAGGCCTCCAAGGGGAGAGGGCGACCGAGCATGACGGCGAAGCCAGGCGTACCGGCGTCGCACAAACCCGGCCCATAGGAGGACCGACCCGGCAACACAGCCAGGGACTGAACAGCCGGAAGGAGGGCAGTGCGGCGAAGTCTGACCAGAGCGTAGGCCTGCAGAAGGGAGCGGGACCGTAGCAGGGGTAGGAATGGCGAGGCGCTGAGGTTGAGGCACCGCCAAGAAGCGCGAGAAGAGGGAGGCAGCCAACGACGCCAAGCACCCGTCGAAGTGTGACACAACCCAGCCCTGCAAAGCCAACAATCGAACCGAGAGAGGAGACCCCCCCCCCACCCCCCACCCCCCCCCACCCAGAAGGGTCGGCCCGCAGGGACAAGCGTGAGCGGGAGCGAGACCCACGACACGAACCAGCAGCGCCGCGGCCCAAGGAAGGCGAGCGGCGACGGCCGTGTCGCCGTAGAGGGACCTGTCCCCGAACACGAACGGCCGAGGGGGAAACAGCACCAACCCCCTCTTCCAGCAACACGACAGCTCCCGAGAAAAGGGGGACCCCGAAACCTCACCGAGGCAAGAGGAGGGGCACCCCCCAGGCGAGACGGGAAGTGAAGGGCAGGAAGAGAAGAAGGAGGAGGAGCAGGACGACGGGAGGGGGAAGGCCGGACGGGTGAAAGGAGGCCAGAAGGAGCCGCGGGGGGAAACAGAGCAAGGACCCCCGGGGCTGAGAGAACATGGCGGCCCGACACCGAGGCGGAGGAGGGAGGGACCCCCACCGCGGGACGAGACCGTGAAGGAAGAAGAGGCACGGAAGTAGGTGAAGTAGGAGAAGCAACGACACCCAGGCGGACCCTCCTGGACAGAGTAGGAGGGAGCAGAGGGCCAGCGACAGCACGAACAACCGCGCGCGGAGAGGACAACGTAAGAGGAAGTCGGCTGGGCTAGAAAAGCGGGCGGAAGGGAGGAGAGCCCCTATCCTTAGAGGCCAGGGGAGGGCGCATAGGAGCAGAGCCGCCAACCCCGGCCTCAGGGCGAGAACCAAGACGAGGGCGACGGGCGACGTCAAGGCGATCAGGAGGACGACGAGGGGCAGTAGCGAGGCGAGCGAGAGCGTGGAGGCTTAGGTTGACCAGTAGCGGAGGGGAACCATATGATACCCAGCTCGCCTTGCACCATTGGTGCCAACCCCAGACGGGACGACACAACGTTGTCCACGAAGACCAGGGACCAATTTACAGCTAGGTGAACTGAGGCTAACACATGAAAGGAGACAAGCCCAATCCGTCACTGCCCGGTCAGGGAGTGAACCCCCGACCCCTCGTGTGTGAGACGAGAGCTCCACCTACGAGGCTACGGGCTGTGTAGAACGGCCGGCAGTCGGGTCAGGGATACCCAGGGTGACGCGGAACCGGGCGGCAACAAAGGCCGGGGAACGGCGGCCCACAGGCCCAAAGTGGCGTGAGACCATCGGCCACACCGACGGAAGGGAAGCAGAGGCCACAGCCGCCGCCGAGGAACCAGGGCCATGGAGCAGCACAACCACCAGGGCCAGACACGGGCCACACAGAGCAGGGAGGTAGGCCGTAGAGGACACAAAGAGCGAGTGGCGCAAGCAGGACATGTGGCTCACCAAGCAAGGGGAGCGACAACCAAGGCGAAAGCAAAGCAGCCGACCAGCACGAGAAGAACACACACCAGAATCAGCACGTCGAAGGTGTAAGTGGAGAGAATGTCCAAGAATAACCAGGGAAGGAGCATGGGGAAACAGGAACACACATGCAAACAGGGAGCTGTACTCACCCTAAACCGGGAGCACAGAGGTAGGTGAGGAGGGCGGCCGAGGCGGAAGAGCACCAGCAGAACCTGCAAAGATGGAGAAAGTGTTAACCACCACTCAACATCTTACATGCAGGGCCTATAACACCAGGAAAGTGCATACACCAATATAGTATCAGGCAACAATATGACACAAAAAAGGGTCAACAGTGAAAGCCAACTATAACCGCAAATTTGCGGGCCAATGGAGGTAGATCCGTACCGACACAAACCCCCCACATCGTCACGCGACCCCCCAGCGATCTCCGCAAATTTGCGGGGAGCCGAAACGACCCAGAGGGCCGAATCGAGCACACCGCAAATTTGCGGGACCTGCCAAGAGGGCCCGGTGCCGAACAAGCGAGAGGGGCGTCTAGGAAAACCAAAAAAGGCCGGCAAACAAGCGTCAACTCCTTATGAACTCCAAGCGAAGATGACCGTGACCATCTAGCTGAGCAGTGTCTTCCTTGATAATATCCTGACTCGACCGGTCAAGGGAGAGGCAAGGAAGGCACACCAGGGGAGAGGAGGCACATACCCTGGGAACCACCCAACCCACAGAGATAGAGCAAAGCCCATGAGGAGAAGTGGCAGGTTGGGTGGTTTGGCACAACAGGGGCCCCCGTGGGGTACCCCAGGATTGGGCAAAAGTGATGAAAGGATGGAGGTGAAAACAGGAAGGGAAACACAAAAAACCAGTAATGAAACTGGTGAGAAAAAGGGTGGCCTAGCCGCGAGTAGAGAATGTGTCAGGGGCGAAAAAACCCTGTGGAGTGAGGGAGAGGCCCCCGTGGGGTACCTCTGGGTATCACGAACCACTAAGCGCCCAGGCCCTTGAGACACAGTGAAGGCTCGAAAGGGGGGACTCGGGAATAACGCTAGTTATGCGGCTGACACAAACTCTACAAACAGCACCGCCACCACGAAATCTCAGGTTGTGAACCAACTGTACACCTAGGCTATGAAAAAATGAGAACTCATAAGGGCATAGCAATTCCTGAATGATAAACAAGCTAGGCTAATTGAAGCTAAAAGCTAAACTATGCCCAGACTAACAGGAAAAAAGAATATGAAAAGAGAAAGAATGAAAACACATAGACGGGGAACGCCAAGCGCCCCCGTACCTTCGGTAGCTATTTCCACACGCGTCTCCATTAAACACACTGAGGAGCCCATTTAGGTGTGTCCTAGATCACGTAACATCTGTCTAGCAAAAAGAAGGCCAGAAAAGCCGAAACGAACCTAAAACAGGGTGAATTGAAGGAGCACAACAAAAGCGGACTCAATCAATGGAGGCGCGTGAAAAAATGATAACAAGAGAGGGTCGCTCATGCGCACGTTCGACAGGGATCGGCGCATGACGGAACACGGGATGGGCCTTGAGCGGTAACTAAGGTAAACCCCTTTTTCTTCTCTTCTAATGCTTTTTTCACCTTCGGTGGTAGTTTTGGTTAATGTACAACGTCTCCTAGAGCAAGATAAGGAGTAGACTCTAGACGTTTTCTTTTTAACCGCGGTTGGAATGACGACATAGCAGTCAAAATAGACAAGTCGTCATTGCAATTAGGTTAATAGCCTTGACGTTGGATTTGCCAAGACTACTAACAAATATACTGCATATACTTAAATACCGGGTATGCTTAACATTAGACTTGCTGATCCTGATAGATTAACTAAAGAATTATTAGGAGTTATACAAAAACTAAACAACTACTGTATACTTGGCAGAAATATGACTCCCTTAGCAGCTCATTTCTCAATAACTAATGTCTCTGCATCATGTTATTGACAGGTTTTCCTAATTGGATCTTCTGATCACTGTCTGATACAGGCCACCTGTCTATCACCTACCACACCTTCCCACTCTGAACCTGTTTTGGTAACTAAATGGCATTACGATAGGGCAGACTGGGAGGGTCTTCAAGGTTTCTTTATTGATATTCCCTGGACCTCTTTCTTTTCTAATGATGCACACTCCACCTTGAGCCACATACAAGATTTTGTAAAAATTGGAATGGAAACTTTTATTCCTCATCAAAAGTACAGTGAAAGATCTAATTCACTTAAATGGTTTGACCATAATTGTGCTAGAGTAACTGAACAAAAAGCAATAGCCTACAATGCATACACAAGATCAAAAACACATGAAGCCTTTAATTACTTTAGAAACATCAGAAATCATGCCAAAACTGTATTAAACCTAACTAAATCAAACTTTCTCCACAAGCAGGCAAATAAACTTCTAAATAATCCAAATGATAACAAAATATTTTGGTCTACTCTTAACTCATTTAAATCCAACTTCACTACTGCTTCATCCATTCCACCATTAAAATCTCCGACTGGCAATCTTGTAAGTGACCCACGAGGTAAAGCTAACCTTCTTGCGGATATTTTCTCCACCAACTCAACCTTAGATGAAATAAATCAAGATGTCCCTGTACTTAATTTTAATTCGCCTGAAATTCCTTCACTTAAGATCCACACCAGACATGTCAAAACTATTTTGCAGAATCTCTCAGTACAAAGGAGTACAAAGGAAATCAAGCAACAACAGATCTAGTGACCCTTCTAGGCTGCTTGTCCTCCAAAACACTGAGGATCAAGTGTCCAAACAGTAGATAAGGCTCCTGGTCCAGATGAAATTCCTCCAATAGTACTTAAGAATTGCTCCTTGGTGCACGCTCCTGTATTGGCAAAAAATTTCCGTCTGTGTACTCATACCTCATGCTTCCCAGTACCCTGGAAAGAAGCAAACATCCATCCAGTTCCTAAAAAAGGTGCCTCTTCAGATCCATCAAACTACAGACCAATAGCTATAACTTCCACTCTTGGTAAAGTCTTTGAAATTATATTAAATAATCACATAATTAAGCATCTTGAGAATAATAAATTAATCAGTGATAGGCAATATGGTTTAAGACGATGTCGATCAACTGCAGACATGCTTTGCCTTCTTACGCATCAAATCAACCAAGCTACAGACCAACATGGAGAAACACATACAATAGCACTGGATATATCAAAGGCATTTGATAGAGTCTGGCATCAATCCTTATTGTCGAAGATGTCACACTACGGCCTTGCATCATTAGTTCCACTAATTTCTTCTTATCTTCATAACAGAAAAATACGTGTAATGGTAGATGGCCTTTATTCTCAATTTCACTCAATAAATGCTGGTGTTCCCCAGGGATCAGTTTTGGCCCCAATTCTGTTCCTCATTCATATCAATGATCTCATATCTACCACTCATAATCCAATACATTCCTACGCAGATGACTCAACACTCCACAGTTCCTTCACATTTACCAATTCTTTCACCCAACCTGATCTTATAAATTCAAAAATAAACACTGCAATTTCTCTGAACCAGGACCTTTCTAGAATTGATGGATGGGGACAAAAGAATCTAGTTTCCTTTAATGCACAGAAAACCAAGTACAGTACATTCAATTTTCTATCCGACAGAATCTCACTGACTCCCATATATTTTTTAATGATGTAAATATTCCCACTTCCCCTAGTATTGACATTCTCGGTGTAACATTAACTACTAACTTGAGCTGGACACATTATGTTAGAAGCATTGCTAAGAATGCCTCTAAAAAACTGGGTCTCCTGTACAGAGTTCGAGAATTCTTCACTGACGAGCAGTTGGCCGTGATATATAAAAGTCATGTGCATTCTCAGATGGATTACTGTTCACCTCTGTGGGGTGGAAGTGGAGTGGTTGCATTGAGGCAGTTGGACAAAATTCAAAATAAAGCTATTAGATTAATCAATAAACCTGCAATCACACAGGACCTTCCTACATTATCCATACGAAGAAACGTTGCATCCCTTGCATTATTCTACAGATATTTTCACAGCAATTGTTCCGAGGAACTTGCTTCAATTGTGCCGCCTCTCCACATCTTTCCCCGTAGAACTAGGGCAGCTGAGAGCGCCCATGAATTTACACTTTCTCCTCCACAATGCAGAACTTCTGCTTATCAGAATTCATTTATCCCCAGAGCTACTACTCTTTGGAATTCACTTCCCTCGAATTGCTTTCCACAAACTTACAATCTACAAATGTTTAAATCCAGTTGTTACAAACATTTTATGAATGGAGGATGCCTTTAGGCACATGAACCTTTTTGTTTTATCTGTGTTTTTCCTTCCTCCGTTCATTGTCTCTTTAAAAAAAAAAAAAAAAAAAAAAAAAAAAAAAAAAAAATTACTGTAACTTATAATGTAAAACTTGCAAAATAAACAAACCAAAACTAGGACGACACAAGATAAACGCAAAAGAACTCATAAAAATCGCTATGTAGAAATAACGCAATAAAATAAAAAAAAATAAAAATAAAAAAACACAATCCACCACATAGGGTGTACATTACTACATGAGCAAGTTAATCTGGTTCCCAAGCAAACTAATCGCACATGTAACCATACACTATCGTCATGTTCAAGGAATTAGTCAATTTGGGACGTTTGGGACGTTCTGGTAAATTTTACGAAATTAACAACATATTTTGCTATGTAACCGTTATAGCTGAGTAATTAAAATGGGAGCTAGCCAATTTCTTGTTAGCTTAAAAAGACAGACTATAGAATTATCTTAACTTACATACAGTACCTGTACTTACTTGAATATGTTGTTAGTTAGAGCATCACAAGAATATTTAGAACTTACACAAGTTAATAAATTATAATGTAAAACTTGCAAAATAAACAAACCAAAACTGGGACGACACAAGATAAATGCAAAAGAACTAATCAAAATCGCTATGTGGAAACAACGCTTAATAAAATAAAATTTTGAAATAAAAGAACACAATCAATCACATAGGATGTACATTACTACATGAGCAAGTTAATATGGTTCCAAGCAAACTGATCGCACATATAACAATGCACCATCGCCATGTTCAAGGAATTAGTCAATTTGGGAAATCCGGGACGTTCTGGTAAATTTTACTAAATTCTGTATGAATAAAGAAACTACAATTTATATCAAATTTTATATTAAGCTAAATTTGCAATTTGAGAAGACAAATGTGTTTCCCCATCAGACTTGCAGACCTGATGGACCAACACAAGGAGGAGCTAGCGACCATAGAGACGATAGACTCTGGCGCCGTGTACACCCTGGCACTCAAGACCCACGTAGGGATGAGCGTGGACACCTGGCGATACTTTGCTGGTTGGTGCGACAAGATCCAAGGACGCACCATACCCATCAACAACGCTAGGCCCAACCATAACCTAACCATCACCAAGAAAGAACCTATTGGGTGAGTGCTTTTAGGTTTATTATTGGTCTCTCTACTACTACTACTACTACTACTATTACTATTACTACTACTTTGCTGGTTGGTGAGACAACATCCAAGGATGCACCATACCCATCAACAACAACACAACAACCTTGCCATCACCAAGAAGGAGCCCATTGGGTGAGTGAGTTTTTTTAGTACATGCGATGGGAACCGCACTCCGTGTGGAGCACTCGGGTCTTAAAATTTATGTGAGTGTATGTATGTACAGTATATAGGTTTTATGTTTCTCATGATTACTCTTGTTCTCTCTCACTCTTTCTCGCAATAATGCGTGTTCAAACACAACTTTACAAGAAGAAAAAGTCTAATTGGATGAGTTCTATATGTTTCTCTTTCCATTTGAATACCGTAGGAGCATTTAATTGACAAGTTTTGCTTATATCATGAGGGTAATGAGAGTGGGGTATGTGTATACCGTTACATGTTTACCCACTCCTGAGGGTGTGTTAATTGGTGACACTGGAACTACCCTTTGATGATGATGCTATGGAATATAACCCCATCTCTAGCTGTTGGGGTACTGTGTGTGTGTTTGTATAACCTCACTCTATCTCTCTATACAGCCTCCCATGATTTACGATTGGGTTACGTTCCTGAAAACCCAATTTTATATAGAAAAATTGTATAGTAAATCCTAAAATTAGTGGTGTAAATGGGGATGCATTCTCGGACCAGCCAAAACCTAAAACCAAACTCCCAGAAACCTATAATTATATCGTAAATTGGGGCATTGGATAGTGAGGGAGTCCTGGGGGGCGTTCAAGAGCGAGACTTCAGATGCTACAGTTTCCGTAGCGTGAATTGGGGCCTATTGAACGATTTTGAAGCCGCTTCCGCACTACATAAACAAACTGGGTGGTTTCCATGAATACATTTATACCGTCGTCGGAGCTGTCGTGGTCTAACGGGCTAAGGCTCTAGCGCTATGTTGGTGACGACTAGCCGCGTGGGTTCGAATCTCGGCTATGCTACGACAGTTTCCAGTGCTATATAGCATTCGTCGCTTAGTGCTGTAGAATTAATTACAGTTGGGGATATCCCCCAGATGAAATTAATTCATAAGGTTATTCAACCTTATACCGTCGTCTTCGTTTGACGCTCAAAACAACAACAATGTCTTGTTCTTTACATATAAACAAACTGCTAGGATATTTATCCTGTAATGTCCATAAGTAATTAGGCCTAAAGCATGCTAGGCTATTAAATTATAGCATCTCATTGGCCCAAGATACATATTAATATTTATTAGTAACCATATGTTTGTTATTACATTCTACAATAAAGTATATAGCCTATGAAAGAAAGCAAATTCGTTCATAAAATTTGTCATGTTATTTTCCTCCACCACTTCAATACATGCGGATCCTCTACGCCTCTTATCGATACATAAAGCTGTATATTTGTGTAAATATTTTGATTGAAAATTTAATATAAATGTTTTAAAGTAAATAATAACACATACTAATATGAATAGTAGATGTTTTTAAGTGATTTCATGTGCATATGGTCGTGAGTAATTTGTCTGCTAACGCTAAAGACGAATTGTAAAGATTTATTGTCTGTGTGCCTCACGGCGTCACTCCTCCAAAGACTGTGCGCTGAATGAGCAACCGTAAGCGACCGTATGCGCGCACAATGTCGTTCAGTAACGCTGTAGCGCCAACCGGGCGCTAAAATTAGTGCTCTTGAACGCGCTCCTGTAATGTGTGTGGACAGTTGGGGTACTGTGTGTATATGTGTGTGTGAACTGTTGGGTTACTTTATATATAACCTCACTCTCTCTTTCTCTAGTGTGTGTGTGTGGACAGTTGGGGTACTGTGTGTGAACTGTTGGGTTACTTTATATATAACCTCACTCTCTCTTTCTCTCTCTAGTGTGTGTGTGTGGACAGTTGGGGTACTGTGTGTGAACTGTTGGGTAACTTTATATATAACCTCACTCTCTCTCTAGTGTGTGTGGACGGTTTGGGTACTGTGTGATGTGAACTGTTGGGTTACTTTATATATAACCTCACACTCTCTTTCTCTCTCTCTTGTGTGTGTGTGTGTGGACGGTTGGGGTACTGTGTGTATATGTGTGTGAACTGTTCGGTTAC